>OX459124.1:27585000-27825000 GCA_949775105.1 Oldenlandia corymbosa var. corymbosa
CACCCCTCTTTCCGAATTCTAGACCTAAGTACCGCGGTCACAGTTTTTCCTACAGCGATGAGGTATCTTGGTACCTAACATGAGACGTTTTGAGCTAGTTAAACTGAATAGATCCTTTCTCCTTTCCAGCCCGAGCTTTACTTTTATGTATTTATATCTTGTTCTCTTAATCACTCCCCCAGTTCCGAGACGCCGCAAGCAAGAATGATAACGAGGCACTGCTAAAGATCATGTCATGCTACGGTACGTATCTTCATTAAACTCAAAAACACATTGAAAAGTTGGCCACATTCCTTCATATAACAAGAAGTTCAACCCCTTTTGGTCAGGTGAGGAGGTGGTGACAGCTTTGGGGAGCGAAGTCGACCGGCTTGAGAATGAAATCCAGGGAATTGTTCCTGGGATTAAGCATGTAGATATTGAAGCTCACAATCCAATTGTTTGCGTTCCCATGCAGCACCATGATGGTTGATTTGGCAGTTCGAGATATTAGCGAGCTTTTGCATATGATTGTAGCTTTTTTGGGCAAAATGTAGAATATATTTTGTCTGATCTAGGCATTTGAAATGTTGAAAAATCTGCAGAGAATCAAAGAATGTATATTTGCACCATCAACTGTGCACGGTGAAAATGGAACAGGCCATTGAAACCATTGGAGTCACGGTAAATGGTATGCCACTTTGCCTGTTGGCCTAGACGCAAAATATTCTGCTTAGGCTAACTGTTAACCAGATCAAAAGAATGCTAGAATCCAGAAGATGAATTACCAAACGAAAAAAATGTCCCCTTTTATTCTTTTGCTGAAAATGCCAAAAGTTGACTCCACTAAATTAGGACATATTTTTTTCCTTAATATGAAACCAAACCTGAAAGAAAAATCGCCCATATCTGAATAATTAAATTATACTAACAATATCACTTAAAAGTACTTGATCCGAGAAGGAGAAGGCAAAAACGTTTAAGGCCTTTAAAATTATCAAAAATACAAAATAAATTATATCATGTAATTGATTACTAACAACAAACTAAACTAATTCATCCTCCTGATCAGTTCATTGATGTAATCTTCTCGGTTACCAGCATCTCCACCTTCTACATAGTGGTTTCTCTTTTTCTCCAGACCACCAAGGGGTGCCTTGAGTTTGAATGGCCAAAGGAAATTGTTGGCTTCCTTAAAGTGAGGTCCAACAGTCATGATCTCATGAACAAGGTCTTCGATGCAGATTATTCCGTGCTTGCCCAGAGCCTGCCAGCCAGGTAACAGTCAGAATTGAGTAAATCTTTGATAAAACAACAGAAGCGAACAGAGAATGGATGGCGGCCCTCCTGAGAAAGAAAGTACCTGTTCGATGATTGAGTTGTCGGTTAATGCAATCCTTTGCTTGTCCAACTTGCCGTAACCTCTCTTGTAAATCAATTCCTTAACACTCTTCAAATTGGGGTACCTGCAAGGAAGTATAGTAGGAAGAGATTCTTACAAGACACGACTAGAACCGTTAAACGTACAAGACTGCCTCAGTAAAGTACCCACCCATAAGCCACATAAGGCTCAACCAAGTGCAGCATGTTAAGAGTTGCCTTGTTAACCTTCAAGAAGACACCATTGAATATCTACAAGTGGAAAAAGAACAGAAATGAACCGAGGCGCAAAACACATAAAAAAGCTAAACAAGAGGATCATACATGTAGCTGAACAAGCACGAAACATTCATATTTGAATGAGATGAGCATCAATGTAGTGTGTAAAAGGTGATAGCATAGGAAACAGAAACCAACTAAAAAACGACAGCATTACAGCAAATCAGTCAGCTTTTTTTAGTCCGAGCATTCTGTAAAGAAAGGTGGATGCCAGTTCACAAATTAAATGCCCGTGTCGCAAAAGTTGTATGACAGATGTTATTATGCAAAACCATGTCTCTGCCAACCTTGTATGAAGAACTCAAATGGGTTGACACTATCCAAATTTCCACAGGAAATGGTGATAAAGTTAAACAATAAACCTACATAGGATTTAAGTGTCAAATGACGCCACAAACAAGTTAGGGTAGAAAATCTTGTCAACAATACTTTGACTTTCCATTTTTCTCTTCCTGAAGAAACCACTCCACATCATATAAAAACTGAACTAAAAGGCTAGCGCAGATTAAAAGAAAAAACAAATTCGAAGAGAGAAGAAGAAAAAGGAGTGCATTTTACCTGTCTCAGACGAAGAAGCTGCAGTATCTTCTTTGTCCTTGGGTGCATAGCATTGATACTGAAACACCAAAAGCCATAATAGTGAGATTCATGCACCGAAAAGAAATGGACTAACTTAGGTGGTGAAATGTGGATAGGTACCCTCGAATGCGGACAATGAAGAGCAACTTAGCCTCAGGGTTGACGTAAAATCCTCCTTTCAACCTAGCCTCACGCTTCAATTTGATGAGCTCAGTTTGCTGATCCTGGTATTCCTTGGCATACAGCTTAGCTCGGTTGTAAATGAGCTTCCTGTTGGCAGCATTCTTCTTCTTAGCGGCCACAAGATCCTGTTTTTTGGCCAAAGCCCATTCTTCATTCCTCTTCTGCTTCTTCAAAACTGACTCGGGTACTATAGCCTGAGCTTCAGCCATCTCTGTTCCGAATAAAACCCCCCAAAAAAAAAAAAAAACTATCATTACAAACATAGCGAAGCATAAATGTTACGTCTTTCTATTTCAAAATCTAAACAAAACTCTCATTATGAAAACAACAAAATGTTCTTATGTTCCCATACATCTATGAAAAGCATTTTTTTTCTTCTGATAAACTACAATGGAAAACCAAAACAATTTTATTTTATTTTTTTTAAAAAAGGGACACCACAGAGAAAGAAGAAGAGTGAAAACCCACTAAAACTTAATTTCCGCCACTGAAAAAACGAACTTAAGGAGCTATGAATTTCTAATTAAAAAAAAAAAAAACAGCATGAAAATCTCAAAGACTTTCTAAAGCGAATGTACGTTTAGTAAAATATTAATCGATAAGGCGATTTTAGAAGCAATGTTTAGAAATTAGAAAGGATTCAGTGAGTGGAGGCTCTCGTGCACTAACCGAGTTCGTTGGGAGGGAGATGTTCGCCGGAGAGATTGGGAGGCGGCGCGACGGCAACTCTCTGATTATGAGTGAGAAGAAAGTGGGGAGTGTGAAAAAATAGGGTTTTATAAGTCAGGCAATTCTTGGGCGCTTGGGCCGTAACTATGTATGTGTTTTGGATTATAGTATGTAATATGGACTTAAATGATTTATCTTGCTAGGATCATCCACCTTTAAAATGGGCCCAGTCAACACAAGGCCTCCTTTCTTGAAATTAAGTCCTTTTTCTTTTTCTTTTTTTTTAAAAAAAAAAACTGTGAAATTAAGTCCTAATTAAGTGATGAAATAAATTAATTAAAAAAGTTGTGACGTGCAGGGAAAATTCGACAAGAAAATTTATAAGAAAATGAGATATAGCTAAATCGTAATTATCCCCCCTCATCCTTATTAAATTAATAAACTCCGTAAAGGAAAGATATAAAACATGGATTGTCATGATTCATTGTGAAAGTTGCCTACAAGAATCATTATCGTAATAGAAACATACAAAAGTGTGATTGTCATATGTCATCGAAAATATATAAACAGATTAAGACTAATTTGATCATCATAAGAGTTGTGTTCATGAAACCAACGAAGGAAAGAGTTTGGAGGTTAGTAAAATTGCAGGTTTGAAGTCTCCAAACCTCTCTCCCCCAACAAAATCACTATAGGATTCCATTGGGGGAGGATAAATACATGTGTGCTGGAGTGGATGGCATTGATAATTAACATAACTTGAAAAATTTCCAGGAAGTTTCTCAAAGTGGCCGGAAGACGAAACACCATTATCGTCATACATCACAAGTTACTTGGAATTAAACACTGCATTTTATTGTACACATTAGTTTTTGTTAGTATAACAATTCATTAATACATGTTTGGAGAAAATTAAAGAACATTTGCAGTCATACAAAGTGTATTTATTTTCGTGGAAGTTCATTATAAGTCTCCTCCTCGTGGAAATGTGTAAATGAAACTATGAATTCCGCCATCATGATTAATATTAAGGTACGTACGTACATCTAGCTAGATCCATTCATTTGGTTTCTTGAATTATTTGACCCGTCCCTGGAAAAATAATCCAAATTGAGTTTACAAATCTCTTTTACCCTATTAAAGCAGAAAAAAGGATACTGATGTGGCAATTTTTTATTAAAATGTTTTGGCTCCAAATGCACCATATTGCATAAATCATTCTGCCACATGTCACATTCCTTTTACCCTATTAAAGCAGAAAACAGGATGCTGATGTAGCAATTTTTTATTAAAATGTTTTGGCTCCAAATGCACCATATTGCATAAATCATTCTGCCACATGTCACATTCCTTTTACCCTATTAAAGCAGAAAACAGGATGCTGATGTAGCAATTTTTTATTAAAATGTTTTGGCTCCAAATGCACCATATTGCATAAATCATTCTGCCACGTGTCACATCTTTTTAAAAATAAAAAATATATTTACAATATTAACGAAGAGATCAGATGACCATGTTCATTCAAATTTTGAATTTGACAGTGTATGGAATTTTCCTTTTCTATTTATTTAGGACTTTTGAAAAAATTAATTTTCGGTCAATCAATTATTTTCATCAAAAACTAAATTCATTCCTAATTAGTTTTGATTATTTACATATCAATTTATTAGGTGGGACGCCCTCGGGCATTTGCCCGGGGCAAGCATCTAGTTTGTATTAAAATTAATACAAATTTCAACACTCAATTTACGTACGTAGACTATTTTGTTGGGAAGGAGATAATAGATGGTAATGTGGTTATATATTTTTAAAATATCGAGAAACAAAGAATATTATTAATCTTACACGATCAAATATATAGTAGTAGTGGGAGAAAATTCCACCGAATGAGTCGGGCATCCGCTGAAATAAAACTTACCATTTTGATCAAAAGTTACGTTAGAAAAAAAAAGAAACAAACAGCTAGCAAATTATATGAATCGTTAGTGTTGTACACCTTCCCGGTCTTTAATATAAGACATTTTGATTTTGTGTTAGGTGAGTCCTTAATATAAGACATTTTGATTTCGTACTAAGTGAGTCCTTAATATAAGGCATTTTGATTTCGTACTAGGTGAGTCCTTAATATAAGGCATTTTGATTTCGTACTATGTTTCGCATTTTTAATTAGCGAAAAATTCTTAAAAATATATTTTCACATTCGTTATATTCTCTTGATTGTTATGAAAAATTTTTAAGGTTTTTTTCTCAATTAAAAATACGTATTAAATGGAACGTAGGATAAATCAAAATGACTTATATTAAGGATGGAAGGGAATATTATTTGATGACTAAACGAATCAGTATCAGTTATTGTTGAAAGTTAGTAGTACCTGTCAAAGAAAAAAAGAAAAAAGAAAAAAAAAATGAATGGTTTGAAAAGGGTGAATGAGTGGGAATGTAGTTTTGGGATGAGGAAATGTGTTTGATAACCAACATTTTTTAATTTGTTTCGATAACATTTCGGGGAAACCTTTCTCTCTGTGTCTCTCATTTCCCCCCTACATTTACATTTGCCCGGCATACATTATTATGCAGTTTTTTCTCTTCTGAACATTATCATTGTTATTCCAAAACAATTTCCTTTTATTTTTTTTTCTCCCTTATTTCATAAATTTGTATAAGAGAGGGTGTTGTGATTCAAAGGTCGGGGGGGTTGTGTGTTTGCATGCATGCAACGGCGGTGGGGATTGAGATATAGCCGCAGCAGCTGAAAACAGAGCAGCCGCCGGGCCCGGGTTGTTTGTTATGACGAACGCAACCACCACCGCCGCCGCCGCCGATGAACGGTCGTTGATAATGGATGAGAAGGAGGAAAATGTTGTCGCAGGCCATCATCAGACTGATCATGTGTTGGTTGATTTGGAGGATCATCCACAACAACAAGGGGGAGGAGCAGATGGAGGAGGAGAGGAAGAACAAGATGACTTCAACGATCCCTTCGACATTGCCAACACTAAGACCGCGTCCCTCGAATCCCTCAAGCGATGGCGGGTACATTTTTCATATATTTGATCATCATCTCAATTCTTTCTTTCTTTCTTGGGGATGAATTTCAGGGGATAATCTTGTCATCATTTGATTCCGGTCATCAAGAACAAGAACAGTCATTCTTTCTTATGCATTTTGCCTTCCCTTTTCCTTCTTCTCTGTTTTGGGTCGAATTGCATCCACAACATAAAGGGCCAGATCCATTTCAAAAATGCCATGGCTTGGCTGTTGCATGAATTCGGGATTCCCAATCTTGATTTATCAAATATATATATATGGGCATCCCTCTACATCTTTTATCATTAATTCCCAATGTTGGTTTTCTTCTTTTCTCTTTTTGTTATTGTAGCAAGCAGCATTGGTGCTCAATGCCTCCCGAAGGTTCCGATACACTCTGGATTTGAGGAAGGAAGAAGAGAAAGAACAGAGGCGCAGTATGATCAGAGCCCATGCTCAAGTCATCCGTGTAATTTACCCACTTCTCTCTCTCTCTCTCTTTTTTCCCTCTCTTTGTTTTCTCATTTTCATTTCATTCTTCCATTACTTTACGTGCTTGCAATGCAGGCTGCTTTGCTCTTCAAATTGGCTGGCCAGAGAGCCATTGGTATTAATACACATTTACTTCACCTCCATTTCTCTGCTTGTTTTCCTTGATTTGTTGTTTTAATTCCTTACTCAAAATCACATACATACTTCTATATGTAGTGTTAGGCAGCAACGTTGCTCCTCCAACTGCTAATGGTGAGTATGGAATTGGACTTGAACAACTTGTTTCCATGACCAGAGATAACAACACTTCTGCTCTTCAACAATATGGAGAGGCAAGTTCTGTTTTGTTCTGCTTCTTCCTCCATTTTGTTTCTTTCCGGGGGGGGGGGCGTTTTTCTAATGGACACTAAAACTGTTTGTATTTTTGAACTTTTTTCAGGTCAAAGGGATAGCAAAATTTCTTAACACAAATCTAGATACAGGAGTTAGTGGTGATGATGAGGAGCTTTTGAGCCGGAGGAATGCATTTGGTTCAAATACTTATCCTGTTAAGAAGGGAAGGAGTTTCTTGGTAATCCATCCATCCATCACTCCATTATGCTTACTACCTTCTTCTGCTAACTTGCTAACTTCTAATTTCATTTTTTTTTGGCTTCATTTTGTTTAATCATGTATCTTTGTTCGCATTTTCCGGCAGAGGTTCCTTTGGGAGGCTTGGCAAGATTTAACCCTCATCATCTTGATCATAGCTGCCATTGCATCACTTGGGCTAGGAATAAAGACTGAGGTGTGTTCATCCTGCTACACATAACATCTGATCCTTTGGGTTTTCTTATACATTAGTTGGCCAGCCAGATAGGAAATTACAAAAAGCAGATTAATTCAAGTGTCTGAGAAACCTGATTTCTGGCAGGGCTTAGAAGAGGGCTGGTATGATGGGGGAAGCATTACATTTGCTGTTCTCCTTGTTATTTTTGTTACAGGTGAAGAATCTCATGTTGCAGTTGTGAAATGTCCAGTAAATTACACCTTACAATGCACAACTGGGTATTGATTTTTTTTTTTTCTCATTGTAGCAACTAGTGATTACCGACAGTCCCTCCAGTTTCAGAGTTTAAATGAGGAGAAGAGGAATATAAAGATGGAGGTATATGGCCTGTAGTTCATGTTAATAATTTAATTTGAATTTGGCTTAGGTTAATTTGGATATAAGGCGTAAAAATGAACATTTTTCATGCACTGTCACAGGTGGTTAGGGGCGGAAGAAGAGAACAGATATCTATATATGATGTTGTTGTTGGTGATATTGTACCTCTCAAGATAGGTGATCAGGTAGTCTCTGTTTTGGATTCTTTTTCTTTCTTAATGCATTGTTACATGATTTTTAATTCCTTTCTGAAGTGATTGTTCATCTCGTTTCTTTCCTTCTATAAATCTTTGTTTCAGATCCCGGCAGATGGTGTTTTAGTTGTCGGTCATTCTCTTGCCATTGATGAATCTAGCATGACAGGGGAGAGCAAGATTGTAAGATGGTTAGACTTTCTTGTTGTTTCATATTTTGTGTGTACCGAATAGCTAATAAAGCTAAAAGAGGAAAATTGCCGTTTGCGTTGCATGTTGTTGACTTGCAGATGCACAAAGATCAGAAATCCCCATTCTTGATGGCCGGTTGTAAGGTGGCAGATGGTGCAGGGACAATGCTGGTAAGTCTCAGATTTTTTCACCTTGAGCTTTAGCCCCTCTTGGATTCTTAGTATTACAGTTTGTTAAGTCTGAGATTCTTCGATCTTGACAGGTAACTGGAGTAGGGATAAACACAGAATGGGGGCTTTTGATGGCAAGTATATCAGAGGATACGGGTGAAGAAACCCCATTGCAGGTTTTTTTGTTTTGAATTTCCTTTGTTTTATCTTCCCTTCCAGTTTGTTTGCTGCCAGCAATGGTACCTTTAAGTTATGTTTGGGGATTGCAGGTACGCCTGAATGGAGTTGCCACGTTCATTGGCATAGTTGGTCTCACTGTTGCACTATGTGTACTAATAGTTTTGCTAGCTAGGTAAGTTTTCACATCCTTTTTTTCAGCCTGCTTGCAGAAAAAATACTTGTAAACTTGTGGTAACCTGATTTAAGACCTTTCAAATACCTGTAGATTCTTCACTGGTCATTCCAAAAATGCTGATGGAACCATTCAATTCATCCGAGGACAAACAAGCGTGAGCCAGACTGTTGATGGTGTCGTAAAGATCATCACAGCTGCTGTAAGTGCTGCATTCTTCTCAACATTCACCTCTGTTATATATTTCAGTTCTAACTCTTGAATTGCTTATGCTTATGTATTTTTCAAGGTCACGATAGTGGTTGTTGCAGTCCCTGAAGGGCTCCCATTGGCCGTTACCCTGACGTGAGTAGAAAATCGATGAATTTTCATGTTTCACAGCTATTTAGCTCGGCTTTTGTAATGCTCTAACTATGATCTCTTTCTACTTTGGTCAAACACAGGTTAGCATACTCCATGAAGAAAATGATGGCTGATAAGGCCTTGGTAAACAGTTTTTTTCTCTTGAAAATACTCTTTTGTAGTAAATATAAGCTTTCAAGAAATCTGTCTGCCCTGAGTAATTAATAGCAAGTAGCATGTAGGTGAGAAGGCTTTCTGCTTGCGAAACTATGGGGTCTGCCACTACCATCTGCAGCGACAAAACGGGAACATTGACTCTCAATCAGGTTTGCACCCATAGATGTTTGTGTCGGGTAAAATTAAGAGTATTCTGGCACCTTTTTTGAGCTATAAACATCTTGAATGCGCTCTAGATGACCGTTGTCGAGGCACACATTGGGAAAGCAAAGATGGACAAGCCGCAGGATGGATCGAGGCTTCCATCAACTGTTTCTTCTTTGCTAGATGAAGGCATTTCCCAGAATAGTGCTGGCAGTGTTTTTTTATCTAAGGTGGATCATTTTCCCCTCATTTTACCTTCAACATTTTGGGGAAGTTTTAACATATTTCCCATGCCATTTAACCATTTCATTTTTCCTCTGTTGCAAAATTTTGCAGGAAGGTGCAGTAGAAGTATCTGGCTCTCCAACAGAAAAGGCCATTCTTTCATGGGCTGTCAAGGTAACTTTTGTGTGTTTTTCTCATGTTTTACCTCTACATTAACCCGTGGATGATCGAGATTTCAAAACTGCCTTTTTTTATTTTGAATTCGGATGATGCAGCTGGGGATGAAATTTGATATGGTCAGATCAGAGTCCATAATCCTCCATGTTTCCCCATTCAATTCGTCCAAGAAGCGAGCAGGCGTTGCAGTACGTGGAAAGGTAACTTTTCTCCTGGTATTCACTTTTTTTTTTGTTCCCCCGTAAAGAGGATGCTAGATAGTGCACTGGTTTCAGGAAGGAAAAGGAGTCCATGTTTATGCTGTTTATTTATTCTTTCACAGAGCAATTCACAAGTTCATGTACACTGGAAAGGAGCAGCTGAGATAATCTTAGATTTATGTACAAAGTATCTGGATACCAATGGTTGCTTGCAGTCCATTTCTGGCAACAAGGTTGTTTGAGCTTCGTTTTTTGTTGAAAGAAATAGGAACATTTGTATTCCATCTAAGGCTCATGGATGAATCTTGCTTCAGGAGTACTTTAAGGATGCAATAGAAAACATGGCGGCAAAAAGCTTGAGATGTGTCGCAATTGCATATAAGACGCTAGAAGCAGACCAGGTACCTACAGATGAAGAACATTTGGCTCGATGGGTGTTACCTGAAGATGACCTAGTTCTACTTGCTATTGTTGGTATAAAGGTCAGCATTTATGCTTAGCCACTAATGACTAAGATTTTTACATGCGTACTTCATCATAACAATATAATTAGTCCTTCTCTTCGTTTGACCGAGTGGTTTGATTTCCATCCTTCCACCTGCACAGGATCCTTGTCGCCCTGGTGTCAAAGAAGCAGTGAGATTATGCACAGATGCAGGTGTGAAGGTAACCAAACTCGACATTAAGATCTTCATTCGGTACTTGTCTTAGCTGATAATGCTGTTGAAATTGAAACTAAACCTGTTTTACATTGGATGCCTCATTGAACTTGCAGGTGCGAATGGTTACCGGAGATAACCTTCAAACAGCCAAAGCAATTGCACTGGAATGTGGAATCCTTTCTTCAGATGCCGAGGCCATTGAGCCTAATATCATTGAGGGGAAACAATTCAGAGAAATGTCAGATATCGAAAGAGAACAAGTCGTGAAAAAAATCTCAGTAAGCCTTTGAAATACTAATATTTATGCCTATGTATCATCTCTCACAATTATATTCTGTCATGACATCACGTTCTTAATTCGTCATCAGAATGCAATGGTAATACTAACACAAATTCATCATTCTTTTTAGGTGATGGGAAGGTCTTCCCCCAGTGACAAGCTTTTACTTGTGCAAACTTTACGGAAACTAGGGGAAGTTGTTGCTGTTACCGGTGATGGGACTAATGATGCTCCTGCACTTCATGAGGTTTGTTTGCTTGAAGCTAGGCGGGATTGTCCCTTCTAATATTGACTCTGCTCTCTTTTCTCTATATTTTTCTAATTTAAGTTTTTGTTTTCAAATGTTTGTTAGGCTGATATAGGTCTGGCAATGGGAATCCAAGGAACTGAAGTTGCAAAAGAAAGTTCAGACATCATTATTCTTGACGATAACTTCGCTTCAGTCGTGAAGGTTGAGCAGTGATACAATCCATAATAATCCTAATTTTCTCAAGCAAAATTGTTCTGCAATCTCTATACATGCAAAATATACACGTTTTCTCTAAGTCTTTACTTCCTGTACTAGGTTGTCCGCTGGGGTCGTTCTGTATACGCAAACATTCAGAAGTTCATCCAGTTCCAGCTAACAGTTAATGTCGCAGCTCTTACCATTAATGTTGTTGCAGCAGTATCATCAGGCGATGTTCCTTTAAATACAGTGCAGCTTCTCTGGGTTAACCTTATCATGGATACTTTGGGAGCATTGGCATTGGCCACGGAACCACCAACCGACCAGCTTATGGAACGAACACCAGTTGGCCGAAGGTATTTTCTGCCTCGTGGCAAAAATGACAAAGCTTTTTATCCAACTAGATAGGTTTTAAGATCATATCTCAACTGACTTCGTCGACCTTTTTTTTTTTTTTTTTAAATAATTTCCAGGGAACCTCTGGTCACAAATATAATGTGGAGGAACTTGATCGTTCAGGTACCAATAATGTTATTTTTTGTGTGTGTGTGTGCGCGTTTTCAGAGTCTTGAGATTGAAAAACAATGGTACTTTTATGAATTCCATGTTTCTTTTCCTGTTCATTTACCTTTCCTTGTGCATTGTTCCAGGCACTCTATCAAGTTGCAGTCCTCCTTATTCTCAACTTTTGTGGGAGGAGTATTCTTAACTTGAATCATGATGAAACGGAACATGCTACCATGGTGAAGAATACTCTCATATTCAACGCATTTGTCTTCTGCCAAGTAAGTCAGTCCTATCAGACATAGTCATCTTTCGCCCTTTTCCTTTCATTTATGAAGTCCCTTACCCTTATTGATTTTGCAGATTTTCAACGAGTTCAATGCTAGAAAGCCGGAAGAGTTCAATGTGTTTACTGGTGTGACTAAGAACCCACTTTTCATGGGGATTGTTGGGGCTACCTTAGTGCTTCAGGTGATGATTGATGAAACATCCGCGGAGAACACCATTTTCTACTGAGTTTTCATCATGATTAGGCTACTAATCCGAATGTCATTGGTTTTGTATCACAGATAATTATCATTGAGTACCTTGGGAAGTTTACTTCAACCGTCAGACTTGACTGGAAACTATGGCTGGTGTCAATAGCCATAGGGTTATTCAGGTTGTTACTCAACCATCTGCTGATTTGATCACTGTGCTAACATTTCGTCAGCCTGATGAACATGGTTTTTTTTTTTTTTTTTCTCCTTTTACAGTTGGCCCCTGGCAATCATTGGAAAGCTGATCCCGGTTCCAAAGACCCCAATTGCCAAGATATTTGCCAAGCCATATCAGCGCTTGATAGCTGCTCGAAATTCGTCGTAAATCAGTTACCCTCCTGTTTCATCCAGTAGCCATAAAGAAGATGGTGGCCTATGGAAGAAAAACAGCCAACAGCCAATGGTTCTTCTTCTTCCCATCAACATTCAGGAGTCTGTTCGTGTTGTAACACATATACAGATTTATGTAACTGAACCCAACTAAATGAAACATAATATTGGTAGTAGGCGTACATAATGAAGTTTTATAGAGATGTTCTAAATACACTATTAAGTGTTAACTGTAGTTAAAGTGAAGAGGCATTGGTTGGTGGATGTTGATCAGTCATCCAACGCTTCCTGAAAAGTGTTCTATATGAATCCTATTGATGGTAAATATAGATTGTAATATAGTGAAACAGAGGTTCTTCCCCAACAGATAGAGGAGAAAACTACCATCATTTTTGCAAACACATTCTCCAGCAGAAAGTTTACCTTTGACTGCAATGCCGGAATGACCAGAATGGAAACTTGACAATTATTGCAGAAGGAAGTTCAAAAAGCTTTTCTGCCATTATAAAATTTCAAACTTTTGACTGCATTCGCTGATGCCTAAAAGATGATGTGGTAATACAATAAACACGCTGAACCGATAACTAGTATCCAGTATTCATAGTTTCACTAAAAGGTATACAACATTTAATATCAAGGGTGATTGTTGTCGAGTGTGCTTACAATGGAAAAATTCCAAATTCCAATCACTACGAGTACAGGTTGAATTCCGAAGAAAAATTTCCGTGGCAGCAGTTACGTATTAAAAATCTGTTCTCTTTTCCAGGGAAAGTGCTAGCAGTAACAAGTGTATGCGAAGTGATTTCTTTTTGTGACATAATGGGACGTAAACTTTGAAGGAGAAGCCGTTGAACCAGGAATATTTGCTGGAACGAGGATCTGAGTCTTACCAGAAGCAATTCGCTTGCCAGCTACATTTGCATAGAATAGGCCGGAAATGGCTGGCACAAAAACATCACTTTCAGAAGAAATGTAGAAGTCAATAACCTTTTCCAATTCGGAACCTTCAGTGTCGAGGAATTTCTCCTTCTTATCAGCAGGTACTATCCCTTCCTGCAAAGTCACAACAGAAGTCCATAATGCATTGAGAATAAAAAAGGGAAACAGAGGAAAAAAAGCTACAAATCATAGCTACTTTCTTGCCCTTATGTTCCATTTGTTTATTGATTGTTATTTTGATGATAAAAGAATGCTATAAAAGTTCTGTCAATGAATGAATGCCACATAAGGTGCTCACAAAAGTAGCTGTGAGTTAGTACTTATGAGTATCAACAACGAACCTTGGTGTAAGTTTTAGGAAAGAAATCCTTGAGACCATCAAGGCTACTATCCCACCTCGACTGAGTGAGATAAAGAGCGGTATCTTTTTCAAACCCAATCTTTCTCAAAAACAATGCTATCTCTTGCGGTCCATAACAGCTCTTAGATCCGGAACCACCATTTTGACAACTTTTTTTCTCCAATATATCAACCCTCAGGTCCACCGCAATGAACTGTCCATTTGCCTTGTGACTTAGAGACCTTAAACGTTCAATCATCGAGTCGACTACTTCACGAACTGCAGGCTGTAAATGCAGGGATCCAAACATTGACATACACGCCACTGAATTGATCTTGCTGTTTTCTTCGGTCTTTCTCATGTTCACTGATGGAAAATATGTCGCGAGCCTAATATGGCCGTTTGTCCTGAACGAAGGTTCAATCTTTTCTGCGATAAATTCCTCAGTAACTAGATTAGGGACCTTGACAACTGCAACATCTCGTGATGATATTCCAGCAGGTTTACGTTTTACTACTTTCACCACACCCTCCAAGCTTTTGATAAACTTTTCAACATCGTAGATATCTTCAAAGTTCCTGTGCGAATAGCAAATTTCACAAAAATTTCAATAATCTAGTAGCAGAGTTTAACAGTTAACCGAAACAAAACAACCATTCAAGAAACTATTTTTTCAGAATGGACCACCCAACACATTAAAAAAACAGGATGAGCTCTGCTCAATGGTGCTGATATTAGCCAAAAATTTTATCTAAAATTGAGCAAGAAAGAAAAAGATTAGGCACTGTACAAGTTTCAGAATTTACCATTTATCTCCAGGATTGCTTCCCCTAATATCCGGGATCACAAGAGTTGCACGTAGGTACCTTGCAACCACCACTGCATCTGTGATCTGTCAACACAGAAATTGGAGCAAAGAAGATCAATAGCCTCCCAGAAAAGAAAATGTCATGTTTTAGACTAATTATCACGGCAAGCGATTTGAAACTAAACCATCTCGATTCCCGAACAATACAACATAGATAAAGGTGAGCAGAGCAGAAAACTGGGAATGAACATGAGAAGAAGTCAATAATTGCAGGCTTAAATGTCCAAGCACTAAAGAGGAATAACTTTTAATAGTTTAGATTGAGATGTTGTTATGGAGAAACGAGAAAGTTACCTGAGAGACATGATATTCTGGACCATTAGTTAAGGAGAAGGTAACAAAGCCTTGCGACTGGTCAACTTCCTCTGCAAAATCCAGTCAATGAATCAGATGCAAAAACAGAAAAGACAGAATGGGAAAAGAGGCTGCCGAATCAAACCTAGAACAGGCTTAGTCCAGCAAGGATTGAGGGTGGATCCATCATTCTTCCTCCAAGGCCCATCTCCTCCATCTGCAATGCTAACAAGATTCTCCTTTGTGCTACCATGGAGAGACGGATTTCCAGATTCATTCACCTTCAATCAATCACAAAGAAACGGGAATAAGAAGTAATCAACCAATAAGTATAAAGTAAAGGGTTGTCATAAATGAGTGGAGTTCAGAACCAATAAGTCTTTCATCCCATCTCAATGAAGGCCAAAGTAAATGCTGAAAAATCTGAACTGAGCAAAGCTTTAATGAAGTATAGTAGGATTTTCCACACGAAAAGAGAAAGGAAAATGTCACATCTTTCAACCACGCATTCAGACAAAAGCCCAACTCATAATAAACAAAAGAAAAGCCTCCAAGATTTGATTTTTATGGATTCTAGATGCAACATAAACACATCATTGAATTCCAATTATCCCAAGAACAAGAAGAAGACCAAAGAACTAACCTGAATGGAATCAAAATGGTCTCTTTTGATCATATTGCCAAGCATGACAAACATGGTCACAGTTAAAACTCCAGCCAGCACTTGTCTCGGATCAAATGCCATTCTTGGTTGTTGGGATACTTCTGTTCTCTTTCTTCAACCCAGAAGGAACACTTAACACTAACTTCTAGTGTTACTAGCACAGATCTCTGTGACTGCTTCTAGTTTAATTCAGAGCCCAGATTGGCTCCGTTTGCTACTGCTGCAACTAAACGAAACTCCCAACAATGGCTACTATTTAAGTAGTACTAGTAATCATAGGTAATAATAAGTAATAATAATAAAATAAAGTAAGGAACAAGCAAAAATTGTGTGTCAGAAAAAGCAAAAACCCTGAATACCAAGCAACTTGTATACAAACGACGGGTATTCTACACTGGTAAATACTAGTACTAGTGACTAATGACATCAAAAATTACTCAGAAAACAGTAATAATGAAGCACTCATTTTTAGTCACGTGAATTCATTGGCTAACATGTTCCTTTCCTGTAAGAAAGAAAATAAAATTTGTAGACAGAGTTGGGTATTAATTTTTCCTTAACTAGAGAGTAAGAAGGGAGCACCGACACTTCAAAGTGATAACGACTGCTGGCCTACTTTACTATGAACAACCTACCCCTCTCACCTCACCCCGTCTCTCATGCTTCTCACTCCTCAAACCTTCTGCCCTCTTACGGTCTTACCTCTTTTTTTTTTTTTTTTTTTTTTTTCTACTTTAATATGTGTTTAATGATAATAATTTTTGGAGGGCACACATTTGATTCTGGTTAATTTTGATGATGTAGCAATATGCCTGCAATATATATTCTAAAAAAAAAAAAAACACGATGGGCATAATTATTGACTTGGAAATGACTAGCATTTGTACAGTTATTAGTACTACTGCTATAGAAGCAATGATGAAGGAGATTGGAGTTTAAAAAAATCTGTTACAAATCTGATTGGATTGCGAAATACAATTATTTTAAGCAAAAAAGTAGATACTACCAAAACTTTTTTTTATTTAAAATTATATTAGGGTCTGTCCTACATCACGCAATTAAAAAAAAGGAGTACTCCCAAAGATTGTTTTTTTTTTTATTTTTGTTTTTCAAACAAAGACTCTGAACATAGAGCTTAAGAAATGGAGGGAGTCATGTGAATTGTCTAAAATTTAAGGTAGCGTGAAAGCAGGCCAAACTCAAGGGAACAAAAGAAAAGCATCCAAAAAACCAACTCCAAGCCTAACCCTTATTTTGTATCCTAGTGGTGTTAGTGCTAATAAACAAAACATTAACATCCTTTTCTTCCCCCCATTAGACATGGAAAATCAACTCCTCCTCCGGCTCCATAGATCACGGCACAATTAATAATAGACCAAAGTGACCAACAAAAGAAAGAATATGGACTTTGATGTTTTAATTATAGTAGTATCTTGTTTACAACTTACTGACCAAGAGAAAAACAGTTGCCTCTTTTTAGCCTCAGAGCAATGATGGCAAGGTAATGTATTTGCCTCCTTGTACAAATCACAAAAAAAGTTCCAACCTTACTAGCTGAAATATCAACATTCCCTCTACCCCTTTTTCCCCTTCAACCAAAAACCCCAAAGAAACGCACACAAAACTACCTAATAATTCCAAGACAGAATGAGATGAGATCATGCCCTTCATCATCCTCTCCAATTAACAACAAAGTAGAATATAACATCCCCCACTTCCTCTAATCTAACATCAATTTTGACTTTGAAACGGTGAAATATGAAATCAGATTATATAGGAAGGAGGGGCAGAAGCAACTAGCAACCACTGTCACAACTTGTAAAGCTAGAGTTACGCTTCCATGATGAACCCAAGAGTTTCCGGATCGATTGCTTTCAATCCCCACCTGCTGGAGTTTGGACAAACAATGATGATGCTAAACAACAACTCCCCACTCCATAACACAAACGCTGCAAAGTACCTTGAATCACATCCTCATTCATACCACTCTACTCATAGCAAACTCTCTACAACATACAACCATAAATACGCCATTTTCATGCAAAACGAAAACATCCAAAATTTGCTGCTTGCTGCTGACCTTCTCGTCCCATTCATAGAACATTCCCAACCATCACTGACAAAATAGCAGACATTGCTACAGCTGTTACTGCCCCATATTATCACATACGACCACATAGTAACTGGCATAAACAACCAAACCCCAACAGCTCAAACACAAACCACGATATAGATTGCACTCGGCATGTGCATGCGCATGCGCAACCTTCGGTTCTTGTCTTATCTACTCTACTTGTTTGTTTCTACCCTTCTTTTCCCACCTAGATTTTCTCTTTTCTTCCCTGAAATGAGTTTCAGAAACAATGAGATTTAACTATATTCTATAGCGTGTATGCATCCATGCACATTAGTATTACGACGGTCTTACTTCCTGTTACTTCTGGTAGACTGCTTTTCCAACCTTGCTTTTCTCTTTGATTCACCAGACACTTGTCTCCTTTTTTCCCTGTACAAAGTTTCAGAGAGAAACAGAAAATGACTCAGAAGTGAACAAGGTCTGATTAAGCTATTTCACAGACTTCTTAGCTAACGATTCCTATTAGCTTGGAGATAGCGCTTTTTCAGGATGAAATGGCGCTCTTCTGAAGTGTCCGGAATTATACCTAGTTTCTGGAGTTTCCTCTTTGGAAGGGCCATCTTTGTGCTTCCTCTTCCTGGTGCCTGATGAATTTACTCTGCCAGCTTTAATAGTATTTTGGTTTAAGTTGTTATTCTCCTCTGTAACCATTTCCTTGAAGAACTGTTTGATCTTTCCTTCCTCGTTATTTGTGTTACCACTTTCCACTGGCTGAGCATGTCGATCCACTACCCCTTTGGGTTCACTGGCTGTTGAAGTTGGTTTTGAATCGCTCATTTTCTTCAGCTGTAACAGTAAAAGAAAGACATACACAGAGTACTTAATTACAGGGAAAAGAATGCTATTGATAGCTAGATTGATGCCTCCAAAGTCCCAAATTTTCAGGAAGCAACATGAACCGAGATGAGAAAAAGAAAATAACAGCCCAATAATCGAGGATAACCATTTGGAATTACCTTTGCCACAAAAAATCCATCCATGTTGTTTACATGAGGATAAAATCGTCTTGTTTTCTCCAGGGATTGATCAAACTGGTGTTCCCTGAAGCGGATAAACCTGGAACGGCAAAAGATAATTCTGATTTGACAGCAACAGGAAAAGGGGAAGTTCAACATGTGTGAAACTTAGCATTACCCCGGACGGCCAAATTCGAGTCCACAGTTCACAAGTTTAACATTCCTATTCTTCAGCGCATAGTCTATCACTGCTTCATTCTGCCAAACTTAAAAAGTTTAATGAACTACAATAGAGGAAGCGCATAAATAAAAATTGAAAAGCGAGAAGCAGTCACAAACCTCGGCAACCGTAATTGAGCATGTGGAATAAACAATGTATCCTCCTGATTTTGAGTTTGCATCAACCATGTCAATTGCTGCTAGTATGAGTTGCTGAGGTGCAAATTAAATTAGAACCAAATAAGCAATGGAAGACAGATCAAACAAATAGAAAAATGTTTACGTGCAATGACTCTGCAAACCAGTCATGATTAGACAAACTTTGAATAGGCATTCCTAAACCAAAAGTATCTACACCCCCAAAAGGAAGTACCTTCTGCAGATGTGCGCAATTCTCTATATCGAGTGCAGTTTTTGAGGTTTTGACACTCTCGTCTTTAGATATAACCTGAATTAGAAAAGAAAAACCAAAAAGATTTTAAAAACGAATAACATGATAAAGATCCAAATGAGTAATTTATTAAGCCAGATCACATACCCCGGTGCCACTGCAAGGAGCATCCAACAAAACTCTGTCAACAGTGCTTTGACCTAGAACCTTGGGCAGCTGAAATGTAAAAAAAAGGGCTTTTAAGAACAGCGAAAAAGAAAAGGTAAGAACTTGCAGGAGAACATGCTTATGGAGTAACTAAATTAAATTATGAACACAAAAGAACAGCATCTCTCATCTTCCCAAAATCCAAAATCCCTATTCGGGAAGAGAATATATATTCCCTTGTAAGATAATTACATACATCTGGTAATAATAAAAAATAATAATAATACGAGAGATACAATGGCATGGAAAAGATTCGAACCTCCCTTCCGTCGTAGTTGCAAACTATGGTATTTGTTACACCCATCCGGTGCAAATTTCCACTAAGAGACTTCAGTCTTGATGTCTTCATCTCATTCGCATAAATAATGCCTGTTTTACCTCCCAAGAACAAGTTTAGAGATAAGAACAGCTTTCACTTAAAACATCTGAAGGTGCCAATAAAGTACAGAGCATCATCACCGGAAAAGATCAATACAAACTATATATTTTGGAACATATGGAGTTCAAGGAAAGTCCATAAAAGATAATTAATGTAGACATAGCCCAATAATGATGGTATTATATCACTAGTTGTACAAGTCCTCAAAAAAAAAACAAATATGGCAAACAGAAAATCCAAGAAGGATGGCTCCCTAATTGGAGTTGCTAAGTAATTGAAGACTAAATGAATGCTCAGTAAAAAGGCAATGGCAGATTCAAAACTCAAAAGCATACCACTATTTTTCATCAGTGCTGCAACATAAGTTGTTTTACCACCAGGAGCAGCCCTGCAAAGTTTAAAGAAAAATCATAACAAGTGTTAGTGTTAAGGTACAATGTGCATAATTGTTCAAAGAATTGATGTCTTGCCAATAAGTATGTCCATAACTCAGAATCTCCAAATAGTTAAATAATTTAGCCAAAAAGAAGGGAACTTGAAAGTGACTCCATCAATAAATATGTAACCAAAGCCGATGGCAAGGGGATAACAATAGCAGCGCCAAAAAAAAACCAAGATACTCAGTAACCAAGATAAGATTGGTTATGGGTACTCACGCCATATCCAAAACTTTTTCCTTTTCCTGAGGAGCAAGGGCCATCACCGGCAAGAAAGAACTTGCACCTTGTAGCTGTAAGGAAAATCTCATTAGCAGCCAAATACTCATTAGAAAGAATAGATTCATGAAACAGAAGCCTCATATGAGTTACCATGTAATGACCGGCCATATACTCAGGAGTAGCACCGATTGGGACTTGTGAACTGTAGACAGTCAAGCCAACCTATAAAATGCAAGTATTGCCCCGTTAAGATCAACTAACTAAAGTCCTCTGAATCAAACGCACGTGTAAAAGACTCTTACTTTTGACCAGTTGCCCAATGGATCTAAGTTGACGCCCCTGTTCAATAACACCCCAACCAAATCCCTCCTCCGAGTCTGTATGGGAATCGTGATATGCAAAATGTCAACTGGAGCAAACTACGACAAAGATTTATCCATGAAGAAAGCAATGCGTATCTTACTTTCAAGGTATTTGTGCGTAAACATATAGGCCGGGGCTTCTCAAAAGCTTCAATAAGTTCCATGAGCTCAGCAACAGGAAACATCTGTGTAGAAGTTTCAATTGATCAGGAGGGGAAAAAGGAACAACCCTATATTCAGATAAAGAAAATTGTAGAAAAGAAAACAAATAAAAACAAAAAAATCACCTCTATTAAAGTTCCAATCAGAAATTCATTATACCCATAATATGAACCTAAATCCCTCGCAAGCTGATTTACATATTGTTTGCGTGTCAATCCTTGCTGTCTCAAATCCTCAAAATTGGAGAGCACCCGAACAACTGCAACCAAATTTCGAGGTAAAGATGGAAGCTTTCAGAAAAGGAGAGAAGGGGCCAGGGAAAAAAAAATGAAGGTGGAAATTAAAGAACTAACTCGAGCTTATCCTAAACTTGAGATTAGCAAGATCAGGCGGTCTGAGGGCTTCTTCATCAAGCTCCTACATTGAATGTAAGTAAAAAATGGCAACCATTTTAACAATCATTACCACCCACTAGGGCCCCAAAACCAATAAATGGAAAAGCAGTGGACAAAGAAATGAAAACCTGGTTGGTTGGAAATCTGAAGTCGACCTCATCTTGTTCGAGAATGTTGGTCTGTAATTCTTGATTGGCATCGTTTTGCTCCCTTTCCCTTTCCAAGTCAATAGCTTTGGCCTTATTCTCAATATCATCAGAGTCAGCCGAATCAGAATCTTCAACTAAATGAAGGAAACAAAAAACACGGGAAAGACAGAAAACAGGGTGAGCAAACAAACACACATTCTGGAAAATGCAGTTAGTAAAGGGTATGAATAGAATATGACTAATTAGTGTGTGTGGGCTGACCTCCATTTCTTCTCAGAATGTCTTGTGGAGCAGAAAATGGATCATCAACATCCGAATTGGATTCTTCCTCGTATCCAAATTCATTCTTCTTCTCCATCAAGGTTTCATTTTCTTGGGCTTCAGCTCCATTCACAACATCAGAACCACTCTTTAAGGATTTGGGTTGGCCCTTCTTCATAGGAGGAGGTGCTGCTCTTTCCTTTAGCTTCCTTTTTTTAGAGCGTTTTGGCATCATCATCAAAACACCATAAGCTGAGTAAATCTGGGGAATTGAGGAGCTTTTTTTTTTTGGCGGTTTTATACGGTCGGAGTGGGTTTAAGGTAGGGTTTATGAAGGAGGAGGAGGAGGAAGAAGAAGAGGCCAAACGCTCAATTTTACAACTTGCTTGGCCTTCATAATTTTTGGGGTCTAAATAAAATTATGTGTAAATATTGAGGATGTTGTGTGGTAAATTGCTAATTGACGATAATAAGTACTTAAATTCATCCCCTAATTCTCGACTAATTTAGAAATTTTCCCATTTCTTTCCTTCTCTACCATTTATGGTACCCTCTTCTCCTCCTCCACTGTGAACTGTGAATTTGTGATCATCAAACAAATCATCCATCTGCGGCGGCGGGGGCGGCGGCGGCCCACACCCATAAACTTATATCCATCGACTCTCCAACCCAATTCTGATGAACGGGTTCCAGTCGAATCAATATGGAATTTGAAAGTATGGAGTTGAACTTTCCCGTCTGCCGCCCTGCTCCAGGTAAAAAATCATGTCCAATAATAATTAAATTGATTGTGAAAGATATTGCTGATGCATTTCGAACTAGCGGACCGCTATGCTTTCCAACTTTTTGCTTCGCTTTAAGCTATCTGCGCCTTTGTCATCTTCGTGATCTCATTCAGAAATTCCAGCAGACATGGATTTTTTTATTTATTATATATTTTATTTTGTGTGTAGTATGATGATTTTAGTGGGTGTTGAAATCATCATTCATAATTTAAGTATTATGAAGGTTGTTGAATTGTAAGTTGCGGCGTCATTTGCTCGACCCAGCTTTTGTGTGTGTGTTGGAGACTTTAGGCAATATCTGATTTTCATGATCAGTTTTAGATGCATTGGTAGATGATGCATTGTTAACAATTGGTCTTAGTATCCTGGTTGGTTTTGACAAAACAAACAAAACAAAAACTGTGCAAGTGTAATGAACGAGGTAAGGGATATAACTTGTGCTCAGCAGGGGGGAATAGCTAATCATTCCAGCCTTCATTTCTTCTTAGTTTAGCTGCATTTTTGGGGAACCTTTGTGCCATTGGGAGAAATGTTGCACTGCTCTCAGATGCTCATGTAGTCTTTCGTTGCCTGACATGTTTTATTCATAATTTAGTGGAACTTTTATCATCTGTCAAGCCTCGCAAATTTTGTGATTTACCTCTTCTATTTTCTGCAAATATCAGCAATCGCAACAGGAAGAATCCTGCCCAACCCACAATTGTCTTTGAAATACCACTTACAAAGTTCTAACTAAGAATAAACCAACAAATTATACATCCTGGAGCGGGATCATCTATGTATCGGTGCAAAGCTGCAATGCTTCTTCTACTCTATCTACACCATGAGGAGAGGCATGCTTGATTTCCAAGTACAAGAGCGTAAACACCGCAAACATGAAGTGGTTTGCAAGGCAGAAGAAAGATGTTCCCACCAGACTGAAAGGAAAGCCTGTGACGAAGGTACGCTCGTCATCATCATCCATGGAAGTCACATAAAAGATCACGTGAATGGGGATGCTGAGCAGGGTTAAAATCAGCATCACGACGTAAGTCTGCAGCTTCCTACCGTGATTTACGAGGTTGCAGCCTTCTTGAAATGCAGCCAGACAACTTTCTTCGAGAACCGAAATTATCAACCCCAGAGCACATATCGAAGCCAAATACGGGTATGTGATTGCAGCCACTAAAACAATAACCCAACGGATTACAGCATTGGATTTTCCCAGGACAAATAATGCAGCGGCCGCTAGGACCAACAGGATGATGATCATCATGAGGAATAAGAAAAGGCGAAAGAGAACTACTTTCGTGGATTTGGTTTTGATCCAAATCAGCACAACCACTTTGAGATCGAGAGGCTGAGTATTGATCTGTAAGTCGTTCAAATAAGCCGAGGCTGTAGCCCATATGGTGGTGGCGATTTGAAAGATCCAGAGAACGGAAAAGGCAAGAAAGAAAGGGACTTCAAGTGTTACAAGGGATTTCACATCCTCTGGATCCAATAATGATGGAGAAGTTTCATATGCATCCTCTACCTTTTGCAACAGTGGTCCGGCAACCAGAGAATGAAGCAAGACAAGGAGGAAGAGAGGTGTGATGTGAAGAAGAGAAACAAGTTTGAGCAGGAACACTTTGTTGTTGAGCAAGAGTGATGTTGTTTCAGTCATGGTTTTCTTTGCCATATCCATGCTGGTAATCTAAATACTTCCTTTCTGATTTTCGTGCAGTTTCAACTGATCCTAAAGAGTAAGGTACTCCACTCCAGTAAATACACGATGTGAATCTCTTAAATTGAGTCTGGACTAGCCTTTTCATTTGATTCCTTAATGGAAAAAAAATTTAAACTACTATATGACAAGTGTTGCTATGTGTATGGTTGGAGTTTGCTGTACAAACTATTTTCAGTCCGAGTTTACTGTTCTATCTTGGAGGAACCGATCACAGAGTTAAGTAAATGAGGTGGGTTGAAAGATTTTGTCCTCATTGATCCCATTCAGTGTAGATGGCCATGCATCCTTTATCTGAGGAAATAGTTAAGTTGGGGAGGTTTCTACCAGGGAAGGGCAATAAAAGGGCATCCTTTTCCATGTCTAAAAGTTATAATGAATTCAATCCAACAAGTACCTTTTGGATTTATTTTTTTTCAAAAAAAAAGTACCCTAATCCTTGTATCCGGTATCCTTTATACTAATTACTGTTTAAAAAAAAGCCTTGGTTCTTTGTTTTCTGTCTTACCTTTCTGGACTCATGTCGTGGTATTTATTAAAGATGCAGTAATGCAAACCTCGACATTGCTCCTTTCTGTTTGTTTTAGCAGTCCAACGCCTATCCAGGTCAAAAAGTTCAACTCAAATCGTATCACTTTCCTCAACCTAAATGCTGTACTATAAGAAACACAAGTAGAGACATAGCGGAGTCTGCATGGTTATTTTTCCCAACAATGTTATGTTAGATCACCAGTTATTCTGCAGATTCTTTTGACTATAGCAGTGAAATTCCTTTTTTTGGCTGCAGCAATTCATGTCCCTAAAAAGTGTTGGACCCCCAGAGATTCATGAAACTTTGAGTATCTTCATGGATCTTTACTTTTGCTGAAATTGTATATATTTTCATTACATATACCTATGTGACAAGAAGATTATCTCCAATCATAGTATCAAGTAGAAGGATAGTCAATTACTCAGTCAAACTTAGGCGTCTAGATCTTTTACCATTGCATTTAGCCACAGTTATGAGATGAGAGCAGTTTTTGTTGTGAGAAAATCATAGTATATCTTATCGAAACCATTAGCGCTACCTTCTGAGACCAGAATCTATTTACAAGTTTCTGGGGAAACTTAAATTAGCATGTACAATACTACCTTATGCTATTTGGTTTAGTTACAATAAGTACATTGGATCAACAGAACATGACAAGCACATATGATCCTTATAGACTTAGAAGTAGTTGTTTGTTTGAGTAAAATGGGATCATTTATCAAATGTTTGACACAGTCATCCAACTTGAGGTGGTCTTTGGGTGGGACTCGGCTCCATAAAAAGTTGTCCTTGCTAACAGCGTTTGTTGTGTTTTTTGTGCTGCTGCCGTGAGTCTCTAGTAGGTTGGAACAGAAAATTGATCATGTCCTGCAAGCTTGTTGACGAGTACTTCACATACTTATTTTTCTTCTTTTTGCCAGGTGAATCTTCTTCTTCATCATCTTCACAAGGGGGCATGAATTTCTGCACAAAGTTGTTATAATAAGGAATGATCGCCTGCATAATGAGATGGCGAGTTCGGATTCTCAAGAATTTATCAGACAATACCCAACAGATCTGCTTGGTGTACGTTTCTTCAAATGCATTGTTGAATTCCTCGAGTCTCTTTCTTGCCAGATGTTGATCAAACGCCCTTCCACCGGGGAACAAAACCAAACCGTCTTCACTCAGGTATGTCGGAAGCTTTTCCCAGCACTCTTTCAAATAGATTGATAAGTAATGTTCCATATCCTCTTTGTAAGCCATTAGCCATTCATCTCCCATCAGATTTCCAAGTTTTGTAATCCTAATGTTCTCGCAGAAGTACCAACAGTTATTCATCCTGAAGAAGTAGGAAAGCAAGTCATCCTCATAGGCCTCACTCCAAGTTTTCAAATTAAACTCGAGCCCTCTTATTACCCGTTGAATTTGGCTAGAGAGAATCCCCTCATCGAACTTAAGCCTACTCCAACAGCAATGTATCTGCAGGATCTCAAGTAGTGTTGTCCTGTACTCATCCTCCAGCAAAATATTGCAGAAATCCGATACAAAGCGCACGAGCCTTGGGACACGCCCATCAAGTGGCGGAATGACAACAGATTGTGATTCCACTTGAACAGGAAGATCCTGGAAAATTGCAACAGCCCCATCGATGACTCTCCGGATGAGTTCCCTAGTCTTAGTTTGAACACCCTGGCAAGACTTTGAGCTAAACAATCTGTTGAAATCAAGCCGAAGGTTGCTCAGTACTGCAAAGATGTCCAACAGCTTCAACAGCTTGATTGCCTCATTTTTGGCTCGGGTAATTGCACTCCCAAACTCAATAAAATCATAGAATCCAGATTGAACTACAATGTCTGCAAAACATTCCATCCCAAGATCGTCATGAAAAACTTCACGGCAAAGCCTGTATTCATCCTCCAACAGATTTTTCACCATGAATTTGAGGTCCCTTCCCCATTGATCTATGTAGCATTCTATGCTTTGCACACTATCAAATTCGGATAGTGACAACTGAAGGTAATGAACATCAACATCCAGAACCTGTTGTAGTGCTGCCCTGACATTGGAACTACGAGTCTCAATGTAGATGGATGCACACCTATGAAGACAGTCATTATGCCCCTCGAACCTCTCCAGGATTGCTTGCATCTTGTTGACGTGATAGACCAGAAATGAAGGAGAAGGAATAATCAGGGATGTAGAAGCCACACCCTGATTGGCCTGATCATCATCTACATGTGACAGAAACGAAGGAGATGAAGAAGCAAATTTGCTCTCAACTATAACCCTCCTGAATTCATTCTCCAGCAGGCCTAAAAAACTCTCCTCAATCCTTTCCATCTGTTTCAGTGTCTTGATCGCGTTCTTCAGGATGATCACATACCACGAGTCTTCACTCCCTGGTGCAAGCTCTCCATTCAGGAACTTGTACAAGGCATCTTGTAGCCAAAGCAGCACAAGCTCACTGTTATCTTTCAGAAGCCTTACTGCATCATCCAGCTTCTGGACAGTAGCGAGATATTCACTCAAACCATCATCTGGGCAGCACAATAGGGAAGCTTGAAGGTCCTGGATGACAAGAAAGATCCGGAGAACAGAAGCTGCAGGGCCTAATGCCCGATCGACCATGCTTTTTCCGATGTTGTAGACCTTGCATTTGCAGGCAACATCCTGGAAGCTTTCCATCAGTAAATCCAACCTCCTCTGGGTGGTGTGTACATTTGTGCAGTTTTCTTGAAGGGCTACTTGTATATCCCTTGAGTTTTCCAGGGAGTTTCTCAGAACATCTCTAGCAGCGTCTAGATTCAATGGTGCCATTTTTCTAATACAGATATTGGCTGTCTAATACAAGTGTGTGACAGGGGGATGATGGATTTGTAAATGTAATGATCAAAAGAGATGAGAAGGAAGGAATGCATGGCTTTAACTTGCAGCCAAAAAATTTTCTTAACCACACTCAACCAGAAAATGCAAAAGAACTGAGGTGTAGAAGCTAAGAAGTCCAAAGGTTTGTTTGTGGTAGGAATTTGTAAGTTCAAACCAAACTTGACTTTGACTACAAGAAGTAGATTCATTCTGACACAACAGAATCTTTGCTGCCCCTCCCTCCTCAACAACTCTCATCCCTTTTGAGTTTTG
This sequence comes from Oldenlandia corymbosa var. corymbosa, assembly GCA_949775105.1. Classification (NCBI taxonomy): domain Eukaryota; kingdom Viridiplantae; phylum Streptophyta; class Magnoliopsida; order Gentianales; family Rubiaceae; genus Oldenlandia; species Oldenlandia corymbosa. Next base: position 27,613,199 of record OX459124.1, read on the forward strand.
TGTTCTGTGATTTTGACTCTTCTGTTTTTCCTTCAACCTGATGAATTTTGCTTTCTCTATCAACTTCTTTTCTAAAACTTTTTCTTTCTAAATAGTAATGTCACACATATCACTTCTGAATGTTTCTTTATCAAAGGGGCTTTTCAAGATCGAGTTCACACTACTATAAAAAATAGAAGTTAATTGATGAAATCATCCCCGTCCCATTTATTTATTATGTGTGTTGCTAATGAATTTCTCATAAAATAGATAGTACTAGTAGGTATAATAATTTCATAAATCTGAATAAATTAAGGTATCAACAATGATAGATAGAGCTATTGAAAAAAAAGTAAAATAAAGTGACTGATGTATGTACACAGTAATTAGAGATAAATGTGAGAAAGATAAAATTTTAACGGGAATACACAGTAATTAGAGATAAATGTGAGAAAGATAAAATTTTAACGGGAAAACACCAACGAAATAAGACGGCGGTAACAATACTCATCAGATACTATTTCTTTTTGATTATGTATATCTCAATTTCCTTCAATTTTGCTGAAACTGAAAATTCAAAAGAACATATATTTTCCAAAAAAAAAAAACTTCCCCATGTTTCTTCTTCCTTTTTTTTTTTTTCATATTAAAATTACTTGGAGCAAAAAATCTATAATAATAAAGTACCGTAGAATATTTCAGCAGTTCATTGGGCTCCGAAAACTTTGATGCCATGTTTAGCCCAATGTAAACCGACACTAAGAAAAAAGGGCCCAACGCCTCTCAATCTTGTTTCCTTGTTTTCCATTTTTTCTTCCTTAAACCCTCCGATTTTTCCTTTTCCATAAAACCGTCAGTCACCGCCGTTGAGTTCCCCCCAGCAGCTGCGGCTCCGCCACCCTCTCCGAATCCCCCTCTTCCCACCCCTTTCAGCTGTGCCGCCAAATCTATCGTCATGGTATTTCTGCCTTACCCTTTTATGCTTTTTTGATGAATTTATGGTTCCCCTTCTCCTTATAGTTTTTCTCTGATTTTATTTAACCTTGAGATTTTTCTGTGTTTTTGTTGGATGAATTTCAGCCTCAGGGAGACTATATCGACCTGCACAGGAAGAGATATGGGCACCGCCTTGATTTCTTCGAGCGCAAGCGCAAGAAGCAGGCTCGGGAAGTTCACAAGAAATCCCAAAAAGCACAAAAGGTTTTCTTTTCTTTTTTCTTTTTTTTTTTTGTACCTGACCTTTCTCTTTTCGTATGAAATGGAATCAAAACCTGATCCTTTTGGTGGGTGTTTGTTGTTTTTGGTGGATTGGATGTAGGCAATTGGTATAATGGGTAAGAAAATTGCTAAGCAGAATTATGCTGAGAAAGCCCTAATGAAGAAAACGTGAGTGAAATCCTTCTTTCTTTCTTCCCCCTTTCCTTGGTGTTTGTTTTCTGTAACGATTAGCTTTTTTATATAGAAGTCATGAGCTTTGAGGGTTCATTATTGAATTTTGCTGCAATTTTTCTTTTTTCTATTAAGCCCTGGAAACTTAGGAGCTCTTTACATGCTAATTTACTCAGTTGTATTCAGTAGCATACAGAGTTGTACCAAACGCATTGAACATATAGAGCTTTTGGTTTCATGAAGAGTTGAGTTTGTTCCATTTTAATTTTCTCTTCTGTAGTATAGCTGGGGTTTTAGAGTTGGATGAAGAAGTACTATTCCATCATTAAGGAGAGAATTGATTGTAAACCCAAAAATTTTGGTGTCTGGTGATTCAATTTCAGTTTTGTTACATCTATGCAACATGAAGGGTATCATATTATTTAGGTTGCTTGCTCGGCTTTGCTATGAAGTAGTGTTGGCAGGAATGATGTTTACGAATTGCATAATCTAGCATATTATAGCATGCTTTGTAATAGTTCAGGTATCTTTTGTCCTAATCAAATACAGGCACCTTTTCCCCAAAAAATAAAAAATAAATTAATCCTCACTGTCCAATGAAGTCGGAAGTATACTGTAATGTTGATCTCTGATGAGTGGTTGGTTTTGACTGACTTTTCTTGACATTATAGTCTGGCTATGCACGAGGAGAAATCAACTAGGCGCAAGGTTGAAGATGATGTCCAAGAAGGAGCTGTCCCTGCGTATCTTCTTGATCGTCAACAGACATCAAGAGCGAAGGCATGTTTTTCGTTATTAGATTTTCATATTATTAGATTTTCATATTGCACGTTGCCTTTCTTTCTTCCCCTTTTTTTTTTTTGCAGCGTTTTATCTATGTCTATTCTTTCTGTTTTTAGTATGTGACTCTTACGTAGTTTGAATTTGGAACCGCTCTTTAGGTTCTTAGCAACACTATCAAGCAGAAGAGAAAAGAGAGAGCAGGAAAATGGGACGTTCCTCTTCCTAAGGTAGAAAACCTGATCTTGCTTATGTATTAGTTGTCTTGCAAGTTTCTCTTCTGCATTCTACAAGTATCCGATCCATTGCTTTTCCTGTTCTGGTCATATCTTTTCTTATGCTGACTTCTCAGCATAGCCTGTAAATGATTATGCTGGTTTTAACCGGTATATTCTGATTGTTTAGAATGTTGCAACTTATGAAAACTTTTTAACAAAGTAATCTAATTATGTATTTAGGTTCGACCTGTGGCTGAAGATGAGATGTTCAGAGTTGTCAGAACTGGGAAAAGGAAAAGTGAGTGCTTTGTGACAGTATCTTTCTTTTGGTTGGATTTGGTTTATGTATACGCTTGCTGTTTCTCACGATTTATGCATCTCAAGGTGTTGGTTCTATTTTCTGTTTTCCTGGCAGCTAAGCAATGGAAGAGGATGATCACCAAAGCTACTTTTGTGGGTCCAAGTTTTACAAGGAAGCCACCCAAGTATGAGCGGTTCATTCGGCCTTCCGGTTTAAGATTCACAAAAGCTCATGTGACTCATCCCGAACTTAAGTGTACTTTCAACCTTGAGATTATTGGGGTAAAGAAGAACCCCAACGGTGCAATGTATACATCTCTTGGAGTTTTGACCAGAGGAACAATCATTGAGGTATCCTCCTTCTCCTCCTATTCAAATTTACTTTCTTTGATATCGCTGTCCTTCTGCACATCTTCTTCTGCTATAAGATTTACTCAAGTCTCTGTCTTGGTTTTGGCAATTTTCATTTACATACCTTCAATTTGCAGGTTAATGTCAGCGAGTTAGGGCTTGTGACCCCTGCTGGAAAGGTTGTCTGGGGTAAGTTTGACAGGTTTTGGTTTCATGAGGATATTAGTACTACCATTCATTCCGTCTTCTTATGTGTTCTGATTATTATTAAATTTGGATCTGCAGGAAAATATGCGCAAGTTACAAATAACCCTGAAAATGATGGCTGTATTAATGCAGTTTTGCTAGTGTAGAAAGCAATTAGCCATTCTGTTAATGAGCACCAATTTTGTAAAACTGAGAAGCCTCTGTAATGACCGATATAATTTCCGACTAATCCCGTCCTATGTTTCTGCTTATGTGAACCATTTCTGTTTGTCCGTGTTTCAGTTTCTTCTTCTTCTTTTTTTTTTGGCATTTATTTTACTATAATGTGAAATCTGATCAAACTGGAAAACAGCTTTTCAAACACTGACCAGTGGTAAAAAAACTGGTCAATCATGATTGATTTGACGAATGCAAGAAGGTGACTGAACTTGCGCTTATCAAAAACTTGCACCACATTTTCAATCAATAACATAAATGGGACTCAACGATTATGGTTTATGCAGTTAATTCATATGCAATTCGGACAGAATTTGCACCGGTCATGCGCAACAAAGTTCACTTAAGATTTCGTGCACTTCCTTACTGCCCTTTCGAACTCCTTCGATACACATTATTCAACTCTCAGAAATCATTCTAAGTCCCCTGTTATCTTCTCCCCCTCCAACAGGGAAAGCTGGAAGGGCTGATGTATGTGACCACATGCAGGGAGGCCTTCGTGCTGTTACTTGAACCTCGTATCAGTCTTATAAAGTTTTTTTTACTTTTCATTCAGAGACCAATAATGATTGGTTCGACCAGAACCTTTCTCAGCTTTCCTTTGTCCACAGTTAAACCTGCATCTGAACGCCATAGTGGCATTACATCTCCAACAAGCACGTTTTGTTTAGTCATATTTAACGGGTAAAAGAAGAAGACTACAGAATAAGAGATTAAGAAAATAACCAATAAAGTTGCAGAAGAACAGAAGATACACTAGGATTACTATTTCACCGAACAACTAAAGGCTGCTGAAGTCAGCCTCTTTCTTTCCTTTTCAACTTCAAGTATGCAGAACGAGTAATTACACGAAAGCATAAAATGCAGTTGAAACTTCAAAGTGAATAAATGAAGTACAGGGGTAAAAAGACGCAGAATTCCCTAATTGGCCCAAACATTATTCCAAAGTAGTCATAGTTCGGCGACCTATCGTCTGTAGGGGCCTTAGATCTTTTGATGAGACTAGGGATCTCAGATATGTTCACAGTAGAAGCTACTTAAAAACAGGAGAAAGAATTGTTTGGTGGGACCGATTCATCTGGTGAATTATTAGGTTCTCACGTAGCCGATGCTGGTTTAGTCATATTCTTGGGCAGGAGTTAATAAAAATGGAGCAACCCTAAAAGAAAGCACTTTAAAAGACAGTTATAAGTGAAATCAGCCAAGTTCTCAACAGACAAGTCACATCCAAAAATGCTCCTTTTTCCGAAGAACAACCTCTACTTTTGGAGCCCCAGCGAAGAAATGTCAAAACTATTTATGCTTATGATAGTGAACAAGATCATACATTCTGGAATGAAGCTCATCGTCTCAATTTTAATAATTCCAAGCAAAAATGAGGGTTTTCTGGATCAAAGTCAGATTGGTTATGCAATCTCTTCTGCCGGTTCAAATCACTATCCTTGTGAAATCTTTTCCGATCTCAAGAATCATCATTGTCTTCAGATTCATCGTCTTTTATCACTCCCTTGTCCTCACAATTGTCTATCTTTGCTTGACAGGCATAGCAAGTTTTCCTTCGCAAGTCTTATGCTCCGCCTCTTGAGGGGAGTTCTGGAGAGTTGCAAGAGTTGCAGAAGGCCAAGACAGTCTTGGAGGTAAAATGTTACCAAACATTTTCATGAACCATTGCTTGAGAAAGGGAGAAATCAGGTCGGAAGAGATCAAAGAATCGAGTGACTGAACCACACCTTTTCCAACTAGTGAACTCAAAGCTGTAGACACTCCTTTGAGAATTATATCTTTTCGATCGACGTCATAGTTTTCCACCATAATTAAGAGGAATTCAAGAAGCTTACAAGTTACATCAATGTATTTAGGGATCGAACGCACCATTAACAACATTGCCGGCTCAATATTCATTATCTTATCAAACTTTTCATCAAAGAAAAGCCAATCATAAAACAATGCTAGCTTAACATTAGCTTCAACATAATTCCTCTGATAAGAAGCTTTCAGCAACCAACCAATTACCGCCCATCTGGGAATGATGTCTGACCCAATAATGTCATTTGTGGGATGATGACAGCAGCAAATAAACCTAACAATGTCTACTAGAATAGTTTCCTTCCCAGGAAAACCAAAGAACTTCCTTCCAAACCAAACTTGGTAACGCAGTTGATTACCTAGCTTGACATGCGTGAGCAAGAACCTCAACTGGTTTTCCATTTCGGGAGTGATCCGAAGCAGAAAGTATTTACTGGAAGTCCTTGTAAGGTAGAGCTGCGAAATATCGATAAATCCTGGAGCCTGAAACACAGCAGGATTCAAGACCAAGTCTTTCAGAATACCCCGAAACTCTGGAACATGAACCAAGTCCTGTAAAAGCCGTACAAGATCCCTCCCAATCTTTAAACACAAACCAAACTTCTCCTGAAACATCCTAAGACAAAACTGAATTTCCATCCTCTTCAAGGCCTCAATTTTAGCTTCATGAGACAACCTACAGTGATCGGCCAATAACCGAAGGAACACATACAATGCACAAGACAGAACCAAGGGTTCATCATCTTCCTCGAAAAAACAATCCCAATCATCCGAAAACACGCAAGCCATCTCATAACACAACCACAAATTCCCTTCACTAAAATCACCACCAATAATTTGTCTCAAAAGAGCCATCAACAAACCATCAAACCCTACAGCTAACACATCCACCATCTCCTTCACTACCCAAATCACCTGCACCCTGACAGAATCGACGAGCTTGGGATACAAATCATTCACAACCTTAATAACCAAGGAAGTAAAATAAGCATACCCATCGGTGATGAGACCATGTAAATGCTTTATATGAACCTCGGCCAACTGGGGTTCACATAAAATTGCAAAAAGAATGGCCTTGTTCAGATTTACATACTCTTCTTCAGAAGGGATTTTCAAGCAAAAAGGTGGCCTCAATTGGGGTTCAAACGCTTCAAAAGATTCTCTGAGAGACACTTCCAGTGAGTTCTCAGCTTCAAAGATGCCCTTTTCGATCAGCTTTGACCTCATTTCGAACCATTCGCCATGAATAAGACATTTGCCATGAATAAGATCTTTCAATTGTTCTGGTTTCGCAGGATCATTAACTTCTAAATTAGGTAACATCTCCTTATCTTTCGGAACCTCAGTAGATTCAGAAGGTTCACCAGATACCACAGTACTATCTGGCTCCTTCTCAAAACCAGGAGGAACTTCCACATCCATTGCTAGATCATCTGATTTTTGTTGAGCAACAGATGCAACTTTCTTTGGCGAATCTGGATCCTTTGATTCACTGATTTGGATAGGCCCAGGTTCCTCATTAGCCATTTCATTCAATTCCTTGGTTGAAGCAGACTCATCTGCAGATGCGACCCCTGAAGAAGACAAAGTTTCCCCCTTTTCCTGGACATTACCCTCACCACTTCCACAGTCAATGTTGTTTGATCCATGGTTAGCATCAACGACTGGAGCATCATTCTCCTCTTGCTTTTCAGCATTTTGCTCTTCACTTTGTAGAGTGTCTTCCGCAACTATTTCAGTGTCAACCCTGCATATCTCATGGAAAAATCAGAAATATTCCAGCAAGACAGCTGACAGTTGTGTAAACAAAAAAACCAACCTTTCTGTGCACGTTGACTTTTTGTCAGCAGGTGGATCTTCCAAACAAAAGCAGTGCCTCAGTGCCAGCCGGTCACCAGAATGATGGCTCGAAATGGATTTTAAAGAACTACGAGCAGAGGCAGTGGCGATATTAGGTTCCAGCAATCTCACCAGGAATGCTGCCTATTAACACAGAGAAACTAACTAAATACCAGATTGATAGATCCAAAAAACCCACAGACATAAACTTGGCAAAAAGAAGTTTTTAAACCCTTTATTTTTTTCACAGTTATAATTTTATCTAGCCATCTACCAAGATTTAGAAGACCATCAAGAAGGGTATGAACTCACAACTGTATAATCGGGTGAAACCACAGAACGATATTAAAATTTCATCTCATACAAGATCAAGTGATTATCATGAAAGGACTAAGACATAAATGCATGGCAAGAAATAAAATAAGCATACCAGGGTCATCGCAGGATTGCCAGCATCAGCAAATGAAAGGCGTTCACCAGGTAAAGGGAGAGAACCAACAGCTTCAAATGCTTCAGTAAGTGCCTTAAACTTCCCGCTGTTGAAACATTCATTGCATAAATCAAAATCTGCCTGCATAATGAGAGTTCAGTCAGACAAATATAAAGATACCAATCTTTCGGGAAAAAAAAAAATCAAAAGACTCACAACAGTAGTTAATCCAGCTATGCTGGCGTAACAGCAGCTAGCTTCACTCAATAACAGATAGTTGAATTATCATCAGCGGAAAATTCAGCAATTAGAAATACAAATACTACATAAGATGACAGAACTTCACCATACTACCTCTAGAAACCACAGATTCCAAAGTTTCCCAGCCAAATGATGTCGTGGATTTACTTAACATAATGGACTATATCAGTATTTCCAGAACTCAAAAAGAGCAATATAAGGTATTTTTGCTGTGGACATAAACTTTGTATAAATTAGTTCTCTACATAGGATGGAAGTCAGAGACCATAACCGTTTGTACACTTGCATGACGTTTTACAGAGACAATAAGTTCTTCATTACCAGAAGTCATCAAAAATTCATTTTTGAACCAGTATTAGTTCGCAAGCCGCCCCGAAACCCTGGTCATCTGAATAAATTCGTAACTGCTAACAACCTGGAATGCCATTTTAGAACCCTCCATCTACATTCACATGTAGTTTAAGCTATAACTTTTGATCACTTATAATTTGGGATTACCTGGGATAAATCTTATCCATAGTTGTGACTACTTGAAATAACACAATACATTATCCCCGTAATTTTCACCCAATTGAATTCAGATGCTTATCTGAAAGATGCTACCGATAATTTCTAACCTTCTATTTTATGAAATTTAATTTATGCCAAGCGGCTGGTTAAACTTATGCGAGAAGAACCCGACTGAATGCACGTCAGTGGATATTATTGGAATCTGGACCACTTTTGCAAATAAATATGAAAGCAGACTTTGGAATGGTAAATTTCACTCTACAACAATCCTTATCTAACTGTTATTCCAACCTATAGCGCATGAGAAGTTTTTTTTAACTTATCAAAAAGTTTCATATCAGGGAAGTACGCTAAGAGACAAAAGGGTGGGGAAAAACCTGCTTCTGGCAATGATAACGCTTGCGAGAGCAATCAGCTGAGCAAGAATTACAATGGTACTCCACTCCAGGGCCCTCTGACTTCACCAATTCTTCAGCAATAGAAGATTCAGGAAAAAAACCAGTGGGCACCGATGGTGTCGACACACTACTCCTAGGTGCAACCGTAACACACGATTGCTCTGACTCAAAGCGGAACAAAGTTTCCACCAAAGACTTGGCTTGTGTTGCTTCATCAGAAGCACCATCAATACTTTTAGAACTGACATCAGTTTCTGGAAATGGGTGGTAATTAATTAAGCCCCAGTAGTCCAAAAACTCCATCACCTCTTGTCTTGCATTCGATTCACCTACCGTTATTTCTGACAAATCTTTCAACTCGATCTTTGCATTCGGATTATGATGGAACTTTTTCATAATCCAATTACGAATCTCCATATATATTTCAGGCGTCCTACTTTCTGATTTCCCATTAAAGAAAGATGACAACATTTTCTCCTCCAATGGATGAGTTTTTGTCCAAGAAAACCAACCTACACGTGCAGGCATCAGGAAGTGAAATAGTTTGAATAATTTTAATGAAACAATTAACAAGTTCCCAACAAATTCCATCTTCCTTAATGCATCCTAAAGTTTCAAAATATCATAAATCAAATCCGTGCTAAATAGTGGTCCAAAAGCTCTATGAAATTTTCACTCCCATATATCACAGATACATGAATAATTTATAAACCCTAAAAGCACACCAGAATGACGATTATGCCAAATCCTTCAATTACTACAATTTCGCAACTTTAAAACCAAAAGTGCAACAAAAATACAGGGCTTTCAGCTTGTTTCTATAGCAAATTGAATTAGAAAGAAGATACTAACCAGCATGATTGGGCACCACGTGCACATTGGAATCTCGTGATCTGATAGCTTCACAATCAGCTTCAATTCTCGCTTCCAGAGCTTCCCAATCCTCATTTCCCACCTCATTCGCCTGGTCTGAGCTGAGAATCTCTCCCCCTCCGGCCTGTGCCAAAGCCGCCTCTTCCAATTCACTCTTCACATCTGAAGACAAAGGCGAACTAGCAGCGGCGACGCTGTTATTCGGCTGCTGTCGCGCTCTAGTTAACGGACCATTATGGATCGGAGGGAACGGTACCGGCGGCAGCTTCTCACGAGCCTGCCGCTTCGTCGATTGAGGAGCCGAATTGTTTCCGCCACTGAGAGAACTTGCCTTTCTCTTTTGGTTTCCACCTCTACGCCTCGCGGTCGAAGGCGCATCTGAGGCCGAAGGCTCAGCAGCTGGAACCGCCGGTGGAGGGGTTCCGGTGCGTTTTTCCTCCATTTTCAGAGATATTTGGGATCTTTTGCCGGAATAGTCATCCACTCCACACCATCGGCGTTCGAATTACCGTCAGTACTTCCTCGCTACGAAGACCAAAACGATAAAAGCAAAAATAGTCCAACTGGAGTCCATTTAGTTATTTGGTCCTATCTTTTAGCAAATATACTTTTAGATCCCTAAAACTTTGTTGAGTAATTTTGCATACCCCCGAATAGAGGGTCTACATTAGTTTTTTTATATTATTTTCGAGTAGGGCTATCAACGAGCCAAGTCAAGCCCAAATAATTAAGTACTCGAGCTCGACAAAAATTTGAAGTTCGTTTCGAACATCTACATTAAAGTTTGAGTTTGGTTTGGAAAAAACAAAAAAACTCATGTTTGGTTCGTCGACTCAAGTCTTAGTATTCGATAAAGATTGCAATTGAATACTTGATGATATTGAGTTTGAGTAAATTTTAATACTTGTCATTTTTTATTCAACACGTTCAATATACATGCTATATGAACAAAATTCATTGATAAATCATAAACACTATATGTATCCCATTGTTATATATTCAAAATATAAAAGACAATAGTTTTCAAGGAATATAAAGAAAGGTTTTCGTGAACTAAATATTTTTTTTAAAATAAAAGTAAAATAATTTATTAATAATTCGAATAGGCTCGACAAGCTCTTGAATCAAGTATTTTGATACTCATGTTCGATTAGTCTATTTAATCGAACTGTTCGAATTCGGCTAAAACAGAATTCAACTAAGCATTGACCAAACTATTTGCAAGCTGGTTGCCAAGTGCTCGATTCGTTGATAGCCCCAGATGTAAGCTTTTTAAATTTCGTTGTAACTAATGCCACACTTGTATATCAAAATGACAAGAAAAAATAGGAAAAAGAAAAAACAAAAACATATGTACACCAGTCAACTCAATTATGAAATATTGTGTTATTAATACGGAAGTAGTATCAATCAACATCTAATTTGGAAAGGTTAATTTGCGGAGATGAATTATTTAATTTCCTACTTATAATACTAGTTATAATATGGATTGTTGCGCTCTACATCCTGATTTCTTGATCACATATCCGTACGTACGTTAGAGAGAATACATTTTAATCCGTATACACAAATTAGTCCGAGAAAGACTTTTCGAACCATTTTTGTGGATATCATTTCATAAACATACAGAATTTATTTTTTCTCGGTGAAGACGTGCTTCTGGTTAAAGGGAAGCTGATGACAAACTTAGAGCGATTCCGCCGTCATCTAATGCGGAGTCCACTCTGCCCTAGTTGTGGAACCCATGATGAATCATTAATGCTTGTCTGAGTTCGCTATTCAGCTTTACATTTCATTGCGTCTCATTCGATGTGTGTGGTCTGATTGTAGGAATTGATGTGTGGTTTGATAAGTTTATGATAACTTTTGTGACCTCTGCACTCAATGTGCCGGGACGACGAGAAGGGACTCAGTTAATAGTTATTACTAGTAAAGTGAACATTTTTTTGTTTTTATCGAACATTCGTCGGTTAACTGCATTTAGGTGCTTAGATAGAGAATCTGAATTCTTTCTGTGGTTATCTTCCATTTGAGATTGCTTATCTATTCTGCTTCATGGTCAAGATGCTAGATTGGCAAGCATATTGTCGATGATTATATGTTCTGGGGGGTTTTTTAGGCAATTTTGTCAGTTGTTTGGTTGAGGTGTATTGGCTGGTAAGATTGCGGAGCTTTACTTATTGCTTATCTTTTTGTAATTATGAATTTTTAGGTTACACCTTCACAGATACTCTACCTGATTTATTTTACCTGGAGCACAAACTAATTCAGAACAATTTTATTGGGCTGCCCTATAATAATATTGTGATTTGAGTTACAATGTCTCTCAAGTGTAAGTTTGTTTTGAACAGGTGCATATATTACTTCTTATATGAGTTGTGAAAATCTTTGGGCTTTTTCATCAACTTGAGTTTATCTTTTGTTGGCATGTATATTCTTATTGGGTGTCATGGGGACTGTACATTGTTTGACTCAAAGGGGTACAAATCTTGTGTTTACTTTTTCACATATATCAGTGAAGAAGAAATGATTGGTTCTTCCTTTATTGTGGCTGCAACTATTTTGGGTTTTCCACATGATTCATTTGTAAAGTTGCATTACGATGCTGAAGCCCTCGAGGGCAGCAAGTTTGATTTGTCCAAGTTTTGGAAGCACCAGGACGTATGAAGAATGAGACGAAGGCCTGTCACTGAAATGCGGATTAAACCCCTCTTTACTATGAATTTCAAAACTTAATGCAAATTATATAAAGAGGGAGAGGAAATACCTTTATAAAACTGATATACTATTATCCTTTCCCTTTTCGGTTGTCAATTCATGTAGCCTTTTCCGCTCTCCACAAATGCAATACAAAATACGAGTATTGTTTTTGGACTAATAAATGATGGAAAATTCCAATCATGATTGATTTTGGAACTTCAACAGAAAAAGAAAAAAATTTAATACTCAAAAGGGAAGTCAGGCCCAAATGTGGATATACACAAAAACTACAGCCCAACCCAAACATTTTCTCCCTTCTTTAATAATTGTAATACATTACTATCTGTTGAGTTATTATTCCCATAACCATTTCCCGGTTTCCTCCTCCATTTTTGAACGTCCTTTCCTTGCCGTGGCTTCCTTTTCTTTCCAGAAATGGCGCCGCCGTTGAACCTGAATTCTGCCGCCGCTCTGCATCTCCGGCTTCGCACTTCATTGGGTCTCCTTTTTCCACGGTTTCACTCCTCAGCTACTCCTGGTCTTGTCGGTGGGGCAAATTATCAAACATCTTATGATCATCGCAATCAGATCAACCATGGCACCAATCACCCCAACAACCACCCTTATCCTCCTCCCCACACATTCCCCAGTCATTACAATGTAAATCCCAACTCAACCCGCCAGAACTACCCGCCGCCGCCGCCGCAACAGCATGTTGTCCAGACTCAGAGCAATCAAGTGGGTTACAGAGGCGGCGGAGGAGGCTTTTCTCAATACCAGCCGGGCCCACATCCACATCAGGTTCAAAACTATCCAACCCATAATCAGGCTGCAACAACCCAGGATCAGAATCAGCGTTTTCCAGGTTTTGGTCAAAATCACGGTCAATTGTTTCGTAATTTTGATCAGGGCCAAAACCTAGGTCAACCAGGAGGACCTATGTCGAGCTTCCCTCAAAAGGTTAATCAAAATCAGGCCTATCCTCCTCTTCACCAAAACCAAAACATTCCTAATTATAATTCTCAGACCTTTCAGAACCAAAAAGTTGGTGAACAGCAGCAGCAGCAGCAGCAGCAGCAGCAGACTTCTGTTGTTGATTTAAGAGGTATTTGTGAACAAGGTAAAGTTGGTGATGCACTCAAACTGATGGATGAAGGTGTGGTTGCTGACGCTCACTCCTTTAGTTTACTATTTGAGCTGTGTTCCAAGTCCAAGAACTATGGTGATGCCAAGAAAATCCATGATTATTTCTTGAGATCAAGCTGCCGGAGTGATCTTTTGCTGAACAATAAGGTGCTTGATATGTATGTCAAGTGTGGGAGCATGACTGATGCTAGACGGGTTTTTGATCACATGCCTGATAGAAACTTGGATTCCTGGAATTTGATGATCAGTGGATATGGTTTCAATGGGCTTGGTGATGATGGACTGGCCTTGTATGATCAGATGAGAAAGCTAGGGTTGCGACCTAATGGGGTTACCTTTCTCGCTGTTCTAGATGCTTGTGCTAGCGTTGATGCTATTGACGAGGGCTTCTTACATTTTGAGTCAATGAAGACCGAGTACAGGATGGAACCAGGGATAGAGCATTACTTGGGGCTTCTAGGGCTTCTTGCCAAATGTGGGCATCTTGCGGAAGCTGAGGAGTTTGTTGCCAAGAAACTTCCATTTGAACCTACAACAGATTTTTGGGAAGCTTTGATGAATTATGCACGCATGCATGGCGACATTGATCTTGAGGACAGAGCTGAGGAGCTAATGATCAGTGTTGATTCTTCAAAAATGGCAATGATCAACAACACGATTCCCACTCCGCCACCTAAAAAGCAATCTGCAATCAATATGCTTGAGGGCCGAAACAAGGCTCCCGAACTGCGCAGCACGACTCTATACAAGGATGATGAGAAGTTGAGGGCTGCAATGAAGCAGCAAGCTTATGTGCCTGATACACGATACGTGCTCCATGACATTGATCAGGAAGCTAAAGAGCAGGCACTACAGCATCACAGCGAACGACTAGCGATAGCGTATGGCCTGATTAGTACTCCTCCCAGGACAACATTAAGGATCATGAAGAACCTGAGGGTGTGTGGTGATTGTCACAATGCCATCAAGATTATGTCCAGAATCGTTGGGAGGGAATTGATTGTTAGAGATAATAAGAGGTTCCACCATTTTAAGGATGGTAAATGCTCATGTAATGATTATTGGTGAGATAAAAAGTAGGCAAAATCAAACCGTCATCGTCATCATCATCATTAATGTTGTTTCTCAGATCTCTTGCTAAACATTGATGAGATGGTGCATGGTGTTGTGTACTAGTTTCTCCGATCAAGGAGGAATTGGAATTCCCGTTTACTAAGTTTGTTTGTAAAGTGGTCTCATGTCTCGAGTACTTGGTTTGGCGGAGGTGAATTCCCTGTTTCTGATGCTGGAAAATGGCAATTATCTTGGCTTGGACACTATCCAGTGTAGTCCGGCTGTGTTTCGTGTATTCGAAAAGTGAGTTCTCGTTTGTATTTGCAAAGAGATGATAATTTTCATGTTGACAATCCATTTCAATTTCATATATTAAACACAATCATTATAAAGAAAGTTCTTTTTTTGCGTATAAGAACTTCACGGGTAGGGTTCATATTGCAGTATTATAATTGTGTAATTTTCCCGATTCTTGTCAATAACAATGTTGAGATCCATTGCTTTCATAGTTCTAATTGGGTTTACAGAGAGGTAAACAACATTTGCCAACAGAGGTGGAGAAAGAATATAATGAATTTCAGATCAAAATGAGAAATGAAACATGTGCAAAGCAGCGAATGCTCCCTACACAAAAGGGAACTAAAAGAATCCCCTAGCACTATGCCATACCAAGCTACAGAATGATATTACTACCAAATGGACAATTTCAACAATGAAAATGGACCAAAACACAATATAGGGACAGGAGAGGACTACGAGGAAGAAAGAAAGGTCACAAATGGCTTTATACTGAATTGGTTCACTGAAAGCTTTACAAGGTCTGTCCGGTCCCTTGAGAGCTCCCATGGGATCTCACAGACGAAATCGATTGTGCTGAGACAGAAGCAGTTGGACTGTTGAGATCTCGTTCCCCATTTGCAGCTTTGGGTTTTCCACTAAGTCTCTCAATGGCTTCTTGGCTAATCTCAATAAACCATTCATCTTCAGGAAGAACACTGCACGACAACATTCAACTTGATCAGTTCCCTTGACTATCAATTTAATAATAATGCCTAAAATTTTCAGATTAGAAAATTAAGAATAAGTTGTTAGAGACTACTGCAGCTTTACCTATTGGGATCCATTCCTGTAGAAGAAAATGCTATCATTGCCTTATTTATGATCTCGTTAAGAACTCGGAGCAGATTCCTTGACAAGTACCGCCCTTGTGAGGCAAAGCACATGACAAATTTCATGTCCAAGTAGAACTGTAACATTCCATGAGGAATATGTTATTGAGGATCTGCTATAAAACAAAACCATGAATCCAAAAGTATAATAAAGCTTCAAACCTGTTGAAGACCAAGGGCACCCAAAGGCCTTGGTCCTTCGTGTATGTCATCCCAAAAACTCTGGTCCTCCGACAGCCACAAGATCACAGTTTCAGTGAGCCTCATCAGTAACAAAGTAGCAAATCTTTCCCGGCCCACAAACATATCAGCCGCCAAGATGGCCATTCTGTTCAATTTTGCATAAAGTTCCTGGAAACACAGACAATAAAGTGGAGGCCACGTCAAAGATTGGGCGTTGGGCAAAACAGTGCATAAATAAAGACGGCGTACCACATGAACAGCCACCAAAAGTTTCAGAGCATGAAATAGACCCCCCAAAAAAAAGGGGAGTAAGCAAAAGGAAAAGGAAAAACCTGGAAAACTGCAGATGGGAACCATTCTATTTCATCCACGTCTCCATCCATGTAAAGATACATGTCGGCAGTGAGATGACTATCACCTTCTTCTGTGAAAATAAGATCCAAAGCATGCTGACGACAAAAACTGTCTTTTAATCGATCAACACAACTGACAAGACGCCTCTTCCATTCCCTTTGCTCAGGGTGACGATTCTGCCGGTCTGAAGTTCTTCTACGAGGGTCATCTTTAAAATTACCCTGATTCACGGGGGAAAGCTTCATCGCAGCCCGAGGCAACAATTCATCAGCTAGTAATGATGCATTTGCAAGCAAAGCCATTTGTTGGGCTTCAGTCTCAGCCATTCGGGCTATTTTATTCACTGAACCTTCAAAACTTGCCTCTTCTTCCATGGAACCAGGCAATGCTTTTATGAGCAAATTCACATATGAATTGAACACTTGAAATAGACCTTCCAGCATTTTGCCACCGAGCTGCAAGCTCAACAAGGGTCCAACATCCTCAAAGAAGTCCTGCACAAAGAATAGTTAGTAGAAGAACACCAAAATGTACAAATAGAAATACACAATTACTGACTTCTCAGCTCTTCAGGGAGAGAGAACAGGCACAAACAGCCTGTAGGGCTTACATCAAAACAAAAAAATAAACATCACTAAGTAAACAAGCACTTGTAATCACCTGGACCATAAAGTTGAACCTGTGAGCACTACTTGATAGCTTATACTGATATGAAGTTATACTTGCCGCAGTGGCACTAGATGACCTAACAGATTGGCGTGGAGGAGGAGGATAGACAAGTTCCCAGTCATCAGCTGCAGCTAAAGCAGCCGTACTTTCTTCAATTCTCTTCAAATTAGCATCCAAAGATTGCTCGACACTGGGTCTAAAGAGCTTCAACAGCACAGGACAAAGTGCAAGTCCACGGCTTTCGAGCAGCGAACAGTGTCCCAAAGCTATTTGAACACATTCTGCGGCAGCCCTTAAACCCCCAGCAGCAGCAGATGAGGCTAAAGCATGCCTTTTAACAAGTTGAGCAAATGTCTCTATCTGTTTAGTAGCCCACATCACAAGCTCAGATGTATAAGCTGGCTCCTTACCAAAAATAGCCAATGAATCACTAGCTGCTTGCCCAATGGCTGAAAATACTAGCTGAGAGAGAGCAGCTGTGTAGGCCCCACCATAGGAGGTGCTCGAAGGCCGGAGGCTTTGCATGTTGTACTGGTATCTCTGGTAATGAGCACTGAGCAGTAAACTATGAGCACGTGGACCATCTCCAAGTTTTTTAAGAGCTAAAACAGCAGCTCGAAGCTCACCACCTCGGGTAGAAGGCTGGCCAGCGGCTTCAGCTAGTTGATCAGCTAACTTCTGCCTCCGCTCAGTAATAGCAGTCTGAAGTGCAGACAACACAGCTGGACTAAGCGCCCCCGATTCTTTCGCTTCAGCTGCAATCTGTTCTCCTTCATCCAACCTTGCCAATGCTTCATCGATTCTCCGTTCAGCAAGCAAAACATCAAGGAGATCAGGGAACTCCATTAACCTTTTCTCAAGATCAGAAGGTTCCCTCACTTCCTCATGCAATGAACCATTTGCAGCATTACCATTCATTACAGAGTCAGACATTGAGTCAATCTGAACTCCTTCAGCTAAACTGTGAATTATTGTTGCCTGAGTAGAGAGTAGATTCCTCATTGACGAAAGCTCACCCTCCAGATCTGAAATTTCTTTAGATGTCCTGCATAATGTAGTTTCATAATTAAACAAAAATCCAAATAAATGTAGATCCGAAATAGCTAACTGAGAAATCAATTCAGTTCAGAGGCATCCAAACTTTAAAATGAATTGCAATGATCTGACATAAAGACAGCCCATATCTGTCTCTCTAAGCTTGAAGCAACAGTCAGTTATGCATCATGAAGAACCAAAGCAATTACAGAAGTGTACTAAATGAGGGAGTTTGTGAGCGGGGGTAGAAGGGAGACCTGAGAGGTATATATGGACATAATGCCTTATTCATCAACTAAAAAAGCCAAATGCCAAGACATCAACGTTAGGCAACTTGCTGAAATACAGAGCTCAGGGCTTGTAAACACTGTTTAGACTCGACAAAATTTGATCGAACAAAGTAGGAAGGTTTCAACATTTTTTCAAACTAGTAGGTTTGGCACACCAATCATTTATCATTTATGCAGGCCAATACGTAAATCTGCTCTTTCCAGCTTAACAAGTCCTCTTCAAACCAAATGAAAGGGCATCAAAGAATTTTATTATTATAATTGAAATTGTAGAGGGGTCACCTAATGAAAGATGAATAATTGGCATAGACACTTCTGCGCATTTCCTCAGCCGAAGCTTTCTTGAGATCCAGTAGATATGAACATAACTGCCTTATTTCCTGCAAATTGTTACACAACACAATTTAATAACATAGTTTCTCGATTTTAATCATTTAAGGCATAACAGCAAGAAAAAAGTTGGATACCTAGAGTAACAGGTGTAAAAAGCGGCAGAAACGTGCATGCTTGGGAATATCTTTCCTTTTTTATGGCCTTTTTTCCCCTTTGATTCGTGGTTTTATTGCCATCTTATTTACTACTCTTAAAATGATTACCAGGCCTACAATAGAGCATTTCTATTAATAGCATAGTTTCCAACTTACAACATCACCGCAAATGCGTATCAAATTAATAATCACACTTGAAATCTATCACAACTATAATAAGCTTTAGCTAAATATTCCAATGAGCCTTAAGCATAATAACTCACTACCCTCTCAAAACTAGTCCTGCCATGACATTCAGCCCCATAAATATTAAATTGAATTTGATAAACACTAAGAGAAAACAATTTTCAGTTAACTCATAGAATGAGTAACAAGCAAATATTAAGAAACAGGGTATAAAATCAAAGAAATTAAATTGGAAAAAAAAAAGTGGTGGGGAGGAGGACCTTTTCGTTCAAGGAATTACATTTGGAATGAACATAAGAATCGGCGTCGAAATTATCGGACTTGAAGACGTTGAGATTCTCCTCAAGCTTGCCGGCGTTGTCTCGGGCAGCGCTTCCTTTGGTGGCGGCCGAATGATGCGCCCGGGACCGCGACGACGGCGTTTTCCCCGAAGCCATAATATGACCGTCCCAAAAATCCCGCAAAGGAGTCCACTACTTTCACTAATTATGGGACCAAGAGCAAAATTAAAAACACCTAGGCTCTCGGTTCCGGAGATCCGGTGGCCGGATACTTAGGATTTCACGGGATAATGCCTTGAGATAATGTACAAAATTCACTCATTTCAGTCAAGATCGAGTTCAAAACATCTAGGATCAAAATCGAGAGAGACACAAAGGCTGGATGATTAGATCTAACAGCATTTTTTTCTTTCTCAAAACTAAAAAGGTAAGGATGGACTGGAAAACACTCCAGCGAAGAAAGGGGGAGGAAAAAACGACGACGACAAAGAGAGAAAAATGAAGAAGACGAAGATGGAGAATTTTTTGCGCCTAACCGAAACAGCCGCGTGATTGGATTAGTTGGCCACTTTCAGGTCAGGTCGGCTACTCTCTTTCTTTATAGGTTTGGTCCCTCAAGTTTGGTGTTCCATCCGCTTTTGTCCTTCTACACTTTATCCAATTAAGAGAGAAATTCAAATTTTACCATTACGGGGTAAAAGGTTTTGAACAGTGAATGGATCTCTTGAAAAATTTTGATTTTGTAGTAATGTTGATAGAATCAGCTCAGTTAGCAGAGTCTCAATTCAACCTCATTTCTATATCAAATACTCCCTCCATCCTGAAATTATTGTCCGGTTTGGATTTTCAGTTTTGGTTTTTTTTTTTTTTTTGAAAAATCAGTTTTGGTGTAAATTGAACTAAAAATGAAAATCCAAACTGAAAAATAATTTCGGAACAGAGAGAGTGAAATCCAGGTTTGAATTTTTAGTTTTAATACAAATTGAACCAAAAGTGAAAATTCAAACTGAACAATAATTTCGAGACAGAGTGAGTATAAGTAAGGCCTAAGTTAAAGAAGAGAAGAAAATGTAA
The DNA here is from genome assembly GCA_949775105.1 of Oldenlandia corymbosa var. corymbosa. Lineage (NCBI taxonomy): Eukaryota > Viridiplantae > Streptophyta > Magnoliopsida > Gentianales > Rubiaceae > Oldenlandia > Oldenlandia corymbosa. The sequence continues at coordinate 27,633,384 of OX459124.1, forward strand.
TGAGCAATAGAATGTTTGTGCTCATTGCTAGGAGGGATCATTTAAAGTAAAGTAGTGATTTGTAGTCAGATACAAAGAAAACCATTAAACCTCCCCAAGTGATTTATAAATATATGTATATTTACATGTCAAACTATTCTTAAGGAAACAAGTGATGACAACAATGCCACACCATCTACTTAGATTTGCTGTTTCCTCCGCCTACCTACTGGAGGAGAAGGCAATCAATAATAGCTTTTCGATTTGCTACTTCCACTGTCCCCCCAGGATGCCATCAACAGCTTCTCCACCTCTCGCATGGAGGGCCTTTTGCTCCATTCCTTGTCTGTGCATCTCAGAGCCGCTTCAACCACTTTACTTACCTGCTCCATCACACTTGAATCGATCAGTTCATCCACCAGGCTTTCATCCACAATGTACTTGACTTCTCCACCTGTTTCATTCCAAACAGATTGAACCCAGCTCACAATGTCCTGCTCCCTGTTAGCCAATGATGAATCTGACGGCTTCTTTCGTGTTATCAGCTCCAACAGAACAACCCCGTAGCTGTACACATCTGACTCCCTGCTTCTCCTCGTTGTAAATGCATTTTCTGTAGTTAATCAACTAAGTTTAAGTCCCAAATTGCTACGTTAAGAAAAGGCCCAAGTAATGACGGGCACCACTAAGTAAAATTACTGCAAAATGCAACAAGTAGAGAAAGCATTAATTACCTGGGGCAATGTATCCGATAGTTCCAGGTACCGTGCTGGATGATAATGAACCAGTAGATGAGGAACCTTCAAGAAGTTTGGCAATGCCAAAATCTGATATATGAGGTTCCATATCAGAGTCCAGTAAAATATTAGTTGGCTTTATGTCCCGATGCACAATTGCAGGTTCACAGTCAAAATGCAGATATGATAATCCTTGGGCAGTGCCAAGCGCAATCTTGTACCGAATTTTCCACTCTAAGGACCTCGGTGGATCACCATGAAGAGCATCATGGAGGCTCCCGTTCTTCATGAAGTTATACAGAATCAAGCCGTAGTCTTTTCTGAACCAGAATCCCTCGAGTTTGACGAGATTCCGGTGCCTTACTGTCCCGATTGTCTGAATTTCGCGGATCATACTTTTGTTCACATTCTTAAGCAGCCCAGGAGAGACAATTTTCTTCACAGCATACACTTTGTTCGAGTTCAGTAACGCAGCCTTGTATACCACTCCATGGGCGCCCTGCCCAATGATGAACTTGTCATTCAGGTTTTCTGTGGCTGCCATTATTGCATTGAGCAAGGAAGATCCACCCTCTTTAGCAGCAATTGAGTTCTGTTCTCGTTTCAAATCTGCCCGCCCCCAGAGATACACGAAGGCGGGGGCAGAAAGTGCAAGAGCTAAAAGCAACAACGAACCGAGTGCTATCATAGTGATTTCTACTTTGTTGAGTCGACCTCTTTTCTTGTTGTTAGATTGAAGAGTGCAAGGCCTCAAGCTCACCTGAGCTATCACTTCTCTGCAATGATTAGAGTCAAGAATACTAAAACAATCCACGCAAAGACCTGCATTTTGATCCAATGAATTAGAAGATGAGTTGAGGAACTTCAGCAATGTTTCTGGGATTGGACCGGAAAAAAGATTCTTGGAAACATTGATGAACACCAATGAATGGATGTCACCAAGGGCTCTTAAGCTTCCGGATAGATGGTTGGAAGACAAATCAAGCATCTCCAGCATAGTTAACCTTCCAAAATCTGCAGGAACTTGGCCGGTCAATCTGTTCCTGCTAAGATTCAATGACCTCAAACTCTGTTCAACGCCGGTTGCTGTACCAATTGATGATGGAATACCCCCACCAATGAAATTTCCTCCAAGCTGCAGATTTGAGAGCTTGTACAGCTCAAACAAAAATGCTGGGATACCACCCGACAAACTGTTATCACTTAGATCCAAGGTGGTCAACTCTGTCAACCTGCTTAAACTATCCGGGATTGAGCCCCTCAATGAGTTCTTGCTGACATCAAGCAGCGATAGTTTGTTGCAGTTAGCTAGCTGCGGTGGCAGCTCGCCTTCCAAATTGTTATGAGATAAGTTTAACTTCTGAAGTTGCATAAGGCTTCCCATCTCGGAAGGTATAGGGCCTGATAGCCTATTCATTGAGAAGTCAACGAAGGCAATATTCACGAGGCTGCCAAGACTTGAAGGCAATGCACCAGTGAAGTTATTACCACTAAGATCCATGAAACTAAGGTGGGAGTTTTCTACAAAGTCAGGAATGGCACCCGTCAGTTGATTCCGTTTCAGAATCAGTCTTGTGAGATTAGAACAACCACCAACACTAGGAGGAATGCCACCTTGAAAATTGTTCTGTCCCAAGTTCAGAATCCTCAACTGATTTCCAAGGCAAAGATTGGGAGGAATTTCTCCTGTGAACTGGTTATCAGTGAAATCCACTACTTCTAAACTGCTGTCGACTCCCAAACCTTGGGGCAAAATTCCTGTGAATTTGTTTTCGTACAAAGATACATTCCTTAAATGCTTTAGTTGTGTGATCTCCACAGGAAGTCCTCCAGAAAGATTGTTTTGATAAACCTGCAGATTCTCAAGGCCGTGAATCTTCCATATGCTCCCCGGGATTTCGCCACTCAAATGATTAGTAAAGAGAAAAAGGTCCTTCAGCTTGCCAAGCATCCCTAGCTCATCCGGGATTTGGCCTTCAAGTTCATTTGTATCGATTCTTAGATCTTCCAAGAACTTGCATTGTCCCAGCTCTCGGGGGATATTTCCTGACAAATGGTTGTTAGACAGATAAAGGCTTTGCAGCTTACTTAGCTGGCCGAAAGAGGAAGGAATGGGGCCAGTCAAAGCACAATTAATCGCAGAAAATGTTGTTAAACTGCTGCAATTCCCCAATGCAGATGGAACACTTCCACTGAACCGGTTGTCGGACAAAACCAAGGTATTCATCTTTTTGCAGTGTCCGGAAACAAAAGGGATACTTCCCTCCAACATGTTGCTGCTAACATCAAAGTAAGCCAGGTGCTCAAGCTTATCGAAACTCTCAGGAAGTGATCCAACCAAACGGTTGCTGTTCAAGTAAAGGTCTTCCAAGGAAGTACAGTTTCCTATGGAAGGAGGAATGATCCCCGACAACTGATTATCATACAACCAGAGATACACAACTGCAGTTAGGTTACCAACATTTGAGGGGATGGCGCCAGTCAGTCTGTTACTCTGGAGGTAGATGGTTTGGAGATTAGGGATCCAAAACAAGGATTCCGGAATGGTACCATTAAAATGATTCTCATGTAACGCCAAGTATTGCAAATTCTGCAAGTTGCCAATGCTCAGAGGCAATGGACCGGTGAAGCTATTGGTGGAAAGATCCAATTCTAAAAGAAGATGACAGTTTCCTAGTTGAGGAGGAAGAGGACCAAAGAAACTATTGTTGGGTAATAAAAGGTTAGTCAAGTGTGTCAAGTTACCAATCTCAGGACCCAATTGACCAGAAATGCCATAGTTAGAGAGGTCCAAAACAACCACGAAAGATGTGGTGTTGTCACATTGAACACCAGGCCAGGAGCAAGGGTTAGAATGAGAAGCATTCCAGGTGGATTGGAGGGAAATGGGAACCACGCTCCAATGACTGAGCAGGGACAACAGAGTTTTCCCATCTGAATTCAACGAGGAAGACACAGCAACAACACTGGATGCAGAGAAGCACAGTAATAAATGGAAGAAGAAGAAGATGTTGACAGGCATACCCACCATCACTACCATGTCAATGAAAATTGGAGGGAAGAGAGCAAAGCAAAAGAACAAGAAGCTAGGGGCAGAGGAGGCAGAGGCGGCGAAATTCAACAATCAAAAAGAAATTTAGTAGGATACAAGAACACAGATAATTCTGCATAAAGTTTAGAACTTTTTGCAGGATAAACAAAAATACGACCCAAACAAGCAAGAAAAGAAAAAGAGGAGAAAAGAAAGAGATGCAAACATACCCAAATCAAATGGTAGGTAGTTGGCGAAGGAGTTTCCTAGCTCACTTCCTCCTCCTTTTGCCGATGAGATGGAAGCAAAATGGGGTTTTTGGAGGCCAGAAGCAATGGCGGTGGGAGTGGGTAATGGGTATGAAGTATGAAGAAAGGAGTTGGGGCGCAGTAGAGTAGCAATTAGCAAAGCATAACGACCATGTTAAGCTGAAAAAAACAAGGAGGGATCTTTATCCATTAGTTTAATTTTATACATATATATATATATATACATAGATATGTATATATACACTATAATGCTAGTGGTCAAGTTCCTACCATGCATTGTTGCAGGCGGTCTTGACTCTTGAGTGGTTGTTGAAAGGTGGCAAAAACACGCAGTTTTATTTTTGCCTACCTACCAAAGCATACTGCATTACTGATGAGTCCTGAAAGAGAAAACTTTCAAAGTTGAAACTGGAAAGCAAAAGGAGGAGAAGGGCATTGACTAAGTGACCCCACAACTCCTCTGATTTGATCTCCCCTCCCCATTTCTCCATTTCCAATATTCCTTCCACGCATTCCATCGTATTCGACCATATTCTCTCATTTTTCTTTTTCTTTTAATACTCCCTCTCGTCCTTAATATAAGGTATTTTGATATTGTTTTAAATTTTATCTAATATATATTTTAATTTATGAAAAAATTTTAAAAATATTTTCATATTTGTTGCATTCTCATGATTATTACGAAATATTTTTTAAGTTTTTGGTAAATTAAAAATACGTACTAGATTAAATCTATAACAAATCAAAATGTCTTATATTGAGAACTAGAGGGATAGTGTTTTTTTTACATACATAATTTATCCTAAATTTCAATTATTTATGTTTCTACAATTGGAAGTGAAATTATAAACAAAATTTACAGCAATTAAAAACAACCAAATAAATAAAAATTTAGACAAATCCAAATTTTTTATACAAGAAAAAACTCACAAATTCAGACGTTTACATCATCATTTACTTCGTCCCTGCATAAGGTTGGTGTTTATTCATGTACTCCGTATTTAATTTTCTATTTCTTATTTGAAGGCACTGCATAATAAGGTTAGTTAAAAGAATATAACGAGTTCTACCAGTATGAATTTGAGCATGTTCACTGTGTTCAAATGGTCGTCTTATTGTAGAGTATTTCATATTTTAGATTTTTGATACAATTTAATTGGGGGGGGGGATGGATGGTATGGAATCTAAACTGAATATTACTAGTATAACTTTAATAATGCCAGTACCTGAAATCAAATCACAAAAAATTATTTTCACATACCATCACCAATTTATGACTACCCATTATAGGGGGAACAGCACCACATCTCCTATTTAATACGCAGTAGTACGTTAACTCCTTTTGTCAAAAAATAAATAAATAAATAGTAGTGCGTTAACAACGACCAGCACTACTAGTTGCTTCCATCAAAATGTCAAGTTGTCAACAAAAGTGAAGATGATGATGCAGAGCGACGAAGCCATCTTAAAATAAAACCATTTCTTTTCACACTTGACTTGTACCTATCAGCAGCACTCACCTCACCTACTAGTAAACTCAGCTTTGAGTTTCCCAAAAAAAAAAAAGTAAACTCAGCGTGAGTTATGACAATGGGGAAACCCATAAATGATGCCTTCAAAATAATAACATCACATGGTCTACTTGAGACAAGAACATCAAATGATGTGGTGTTAGAAACTTCACTACTGCACTAATATGAGGATACTAAAATCACCACTCAGTTCCTGGTTTTTTGCTACTCCTTTGTGTGTGTGTGTGCGTGCGTGTTAAACAGTGTAATGTCTGTCAACCAAATTTTCTTCTCCTGATTTCAGTGCTTTAAAATGCTTGACCACACAGCGTTTGAAACGGATGATCAACAATATGTCCCAAGTTTTTTAATCTTCCCCGGCAGGGTTTACAGTCTCACCCCGAGCCACTAAATGCTTCAAATCAGGTTCCACCGAGAAGAGGCAGAGACGGAGATGCTTCAGCACCACCTCCAGCTCAGTTTTCACCCAACTTCAAGCAGCTCTCAACTCAAAATTTCAAGATTCTCGAAGGCCAGAGCGGATTTGCTAGAAACGAAAAGTCGCTGCAGATCCAGTTTGCTCCAGAAATCAAAATGATGCGACATTTCCAACATAAAACCCTGCATACCAACAACATATATACAATATTCCAGATTGTTTGATTTGCTTCTAACCATAGTATAACACCGGATGCCTAAGCATCAAACCAGATTACCTAATGGAAACTAATGAACTCATAAATAATCTTATGCGAAATTGAAAGATGCGCGTGACATGTGATGCGGTTTCTAAAGCTCTCCAAGTCATGATGGTTGTGCCAAGCAAAGAAACCTCATCCAATGTAGCATGATGACATGTCATGTATTGTCCCGTGTAATGTGATACACAATGATTCCATGAATTTCAAAGAAATATTTCTGATATCATAGTAGTAAATGAACAAAAACCACAAATGATCATCAACCTACAAAACCAATGCTCCAGCAAATGTCATTTTCAACAGAACCTGAGACCTAAATCAATTTAATAACTTGGTCTAACATAGCATTTGTCGATCAGAATGCATGTTCCGCACTAGCAACAAAAACATGGGCCTACAATTACGTTCATGACACCATTTGCGTGCATTTCATTGACAAGTAAAGACAGATGCTAATGCTGATGACTTTGATGATGAAATTGATGCATGCAACAGCTGCACGATGCATCCTATCATGTAGTGCTTTTGAATTTGCTCAGAGCATAAAGAACAGAATACATCCCCTTCCAGCTACTGGTAAGACATAGGTGGTGGAGCGCCGTTGGCAACAGCAGCAGGCGGGGCAGCAGCTGGGTGGCCAAAATCCTTCCTTCTCCCAAACGGGTTCTTCGAATACGTTTCTAAAGGTTAAGAGAAACATTGCAAACAATTTGGCTCTGGAGGAGAGAGAGAGAGAGAGAGAGAAAAAAAAAAAAAAAAAAAGGCCGTAGGAACTTAGCAAAAAACCCTAGTCAGAAAACAGAAAATATATCGAGTGGAAACAGGACGGAGCAGTACAGTACTGAACGAATTAGAACAAAAATTACCAATAGATCAGGCAAAATATCTGCCCTGTTTGCTTTAAAGACAAAGTAACAAAAGTCAACACAGGAGGGAAAGGATAAGCATACAGAGACAAAGTAAGCGAATTCCAGGGTTGTATGGCCACTTAATAAGGAGAACACATGCAAAAAACGTCTGGGCAAAGACACTATTAGGAAAGGATATTGAATCCGCATGCCAACAGACCCGGAACTAGGTATAACTGCACCTTGCAGACTATGGTGCACATTTGTAGCACTGTTCACATCCTGCATAATTGAAACACATAGTCAGCTGACGAAAATATGTTGAACTGGAGGGAGAAGATAAGCATATAAACAAGCACCACACAACTGAACTCAGCAAGAGGTAGATACTCACTTCAAACTCAATGAAGCAGACAGTATGCCTTTCCTGTCTTAAAACCTTCATTTGCTTAAATCCAGGTTGCCTGTTAAAAACAAAATAGAGTAAGAAGGAAAAGGATCTGGACACAAACTGAGAAAATTTGAAAAAAAAAATAAAAATAAAAATAAAACCGATACATACACACTGAAGAGACCCCTCAACTCTTCCTCATTTATATTCTCTCCAAGATTGCCGATGAAGAGTGTATTGCAAGGAGGATTATCTTTAGTGTTCTACAAATAAAGCAGTGAAATTTCCTTATTGGTATCCCGCCATGTAAAACAACAGTACATTACCAGTATCAAAAAGTATGAATGAGATAAAAGTCAGCCAGATGTAAATAATTCAGACAGGAAAAGTGTAGCGGTAAGAAAACCCTTTATGAGCACAGAAAATTAATCTCCTAGCCACAAGAACTTTGTCTATTTACACTTCTGAATGGATGCTATTAGATATAAAACAGGGATTAGACATAAGTAATGCAATGAAATGGAATTCTCTTTTCATATAGCCAAGAACCCTAATAAGCAATATCATGATTGTTTGGTACTCAATTCATGCGTAAATTTCATGCGTTTTAATTGAAGATGGAGTCACACACCCAGAATGACTAAAATCTAGCAGCCTCGGCCAAAAATTTACCTGAACAGGAACATAACTGCTTGGAGCAGCCACAGGAGGAGCCTGCATTGGAACAGGAGCAACAGGATGATAACCTGCATAGGGATCATATGGTGGAGGTGGGGGAGCCATATACCTACAGCATAAACCAAATCTCTTAGCAATTCTATATTTGATATTCAGATTTCAAAGTCTAAAAGATATGCTTCACCGCAATTACAAAACATCCATTCACTGTTTGATGATCTTAGACTCCGAAGAGAACTGAAACCCAAAAGACACAAAAAAGGACCTCACCCATGTGGACCCCAAACTGGAGCAGGAGGAGTATGAAAAGGAGATGGACTAGAATAAGCTGTATGTGTATAGTCACCACCGGTTCGCAAACGTTTACTCTGATCATACACATTGGAATCAGCAACTATTCCTATGCCAAATACAAATTAAGATTAACAAAAGAAAAGAAAAAGGCAACTGAAGATCAACTTTTAAATAAAATTTGCAATGGAAACAAAAGTGAAAATGTAGCAATTAAAAGTACTTAGTCCAAGGCATTCATTTATTCTTGCCGCTTCAAAACTAGCGTAGTTTTACAAACAAAAACAGTGTTATAGTTAAATTGAAAAACACTCTGTAGCTAAGGTTGCAGCTAAGCTGGTAATAGCGGAATCAGCAACCAATAATTGTGGGGAACTTTGTATTTTGGAACAACTAGAATGGAAGAAGTATCTATGATCCGAAGCAAAATATTTGCCAAAGTACTATGAAAAGATGATCTACAAGAATCCACAATCTAGTCAATGTACCACTACACGTACTCACCTCTCTTTACAAAAAGATTCTTCTTAGCCATCTCAATATGCAACACTGAATTTGACTCCGTATCAAACACCAAATCCTATCATCAAATCCAACCAACAACAATTTAAAAATGTAAAACTTTATAAATGAATAAAATAATTCACTGAATTCAGGGTGATTGATAGAGTAAATTGAGTGCGAGTATAGTTACTCCTCCGATACACCGTCGTATGAACAGGAAAAAAAAAAAAAACTCGTTTCAAGTTTTTTTTGTAAAGCTGACCTGAAGGGCATCCTTGGCAGCAAGAGCAAGCTGAGGAGTGGAAAAGAGAGCGAAACCCATGGGGTGCTCCCCTTTGAAGTTAACTTGAGACGCCTCGTAACCAGGCAACCATCTCATCAAGTTCAACAACTCTCTCTCCTTCACGTCCTCCGGCAGGCCCGATATAAAAATGGTCCGGACCTAATAATAAAAACAAATAAAAAAAACTCCAATCTCAACCAAATTCCGTATGTGATGATAATTGCCGTCGCGATTTTATATCTCTACTATACTATTAGTTATTGTATTTACCTCGTCGATGGGAAGGCGGTTGCGAGTGTCCATGGGGATAGGAGGAGGAGGGAGAGGATGCGGAGGAGGAGCTGGAGCACCAGGAGGAGTAGGGACAACGGGAGCCGGCGGAGGAGGAGCTGCAGCAGATGGCCATTGCTGGTGGTACGGGTGAATTCCGGCCCCAGCCATCACGTAATAGTGTGAGCCCGTGATCGCGAATTTCAGAAACCTAACGCCGGCTACCAACGGAGAAGAGAGCTTTCGACGATAGCAGGTCGGAAACTTATTTAAATTTTTTTATTTTTATTTTTTTTACACAACGAAGGAAGGGAAACTTTATAGGTTGTGGGAAAAACAAAAGTAGGCCCATTGGCCCAGCACATAATTTTAGCCCATTTTAATACAGTATCAGACCAAATTTTAAGAACTTGTACAAAGCCCAAAATATATCTAGTTCGTGTACGCAAAATTTTATTTTCAGAGATAAAAAAAGTAAAAAACAATCCCGTCCCCTTCTCCGACAGAATTATCGCCTCCGCCACCGCCACCGCCACCAGCCATGGCGAGCACAAAAGTTCAAAGGATTATGACCCAGCCTATCGTGCGTCTGTCGTACCTTTCCTTTTTTTCAATTTTTTCTTTTCGATTTGATTATTTATCTTTGTCGCCCCGACTTTACTAATTTTGTTATTGTTGTTTTTTTTTTTTTTTGCAGAATCTGATATTCAGATTTCTTCAGAGCGTAAGTAACTCTTTTCTTTTTTTCTCCGTTCTAAGCTATGATTTTACAATTTATGCATCGTTTTTAAATTTTTTTTTTCTTTGTGGCAATTTTTTTTTTTTCCAGAAAGCGCGAATTCAGATTTGGCTTTTTGAGCAGAAGGACTTGAGGATTGAAGGCCGCATCATTGTAAGTTTTACTTTCTTAGCTTTGATAGTGCTTACGATTTTATCACGCATACCTGCCTAGATAGCAAGTAGGAAGCGGTTTGGAGTTTAGTTGTTGCTGGCTGTTATAGTGACAGGAATCTCTCATGCTTGCTATTTTGGTTTATATTCATGCTTGTTCTTTCAACTTTTAGTTTTAGTTTTAGAAAGTTGCTTTCCTCTCGTGATGTCAAGCCAGGCTAGGGATTTGATTCCGAGCCTTGTAAGGAAGTTCAAATGAGTTCACTGTCACAATTTCGCGGCATTTGAGTATGGGAACCACACTGTTTATTTTGAGTGAGAAACAAAACTTGTAACCATGAAAATAATAGGTTTGATGTAGGATTATTAGGATGTAGCTGGTTATTGAATCTCCGATACTGCTTTCTCCACAGTGGCCCTGGTATACTGCTTTTGAGGGCTAGATACCCATGTTAAGTTTGCTACATATGTTAATAGGCTTAGTTTTGGACGTTGTTCTTATTGTTGTTGCCTGCGTGTAGTTCTTCTCAAATGTTGGTGTGGTATCCCATCTAATCTTTCTTGTTTATGAAATTTGGAGGTTTAGTAGAATGTCAACAGGCAGATCGTTTAACAGTAGAAGTATTTTTGTACATGTGTGTTACTTGTTTACTCTTGTATCAACCACAGGGATGACATGCCTGCTTGTTTAGTCTGTATGTTGAACGATGCATTTTTGTCCACGTTGATGTCGATTTTTGTTCTTACATCTCTAGTTTTACTCGTTTCTTTGCTGAATAGGGGTTCGATGAGTACATGAACTTGGTCCTGGATGAGGCTGAGGAAGTGAACATAAAGAAGAAGAGCCGTAAGCAGTTAGGGAGGATTCTTTTGAAGGGGGATAACATCACGCTTATGATGAACACGTAAATTTCACTTCTCCTGATATATTAACACAATTGATGCTTCCAACATTCTTTTAACACAGAGTATTGGATTTATATTTTGCAGAGGGAAATGATGCTTTCCTGAGTTGCTGCTTGGATGGATGGCTGGTGCTTTTGTTTTGCTCGGATCCAGCCCAGCCGAAGTTCGTCACTGTGTGGGAATAGTGGATAGGTTCTTGAATGCAATTTGTGTAGCTTTATTAGACCAGTTTTAGATTGTTATATATGGCCATGAGAACTTGACTATGATTTTAAATTCCTAGTCCGTACTCCGGACCTTCAGAGTTTGATTCATGAACTGAACTACTTCCTACTTTATCTGATTCTCGTTATCTCTGGTTTATCTGTTAAGGGCATGTTAGAAAGTAATTGTATTTCTAGCCTAACTGAACATACTACTAGTGAAATTTCGATGACTGATCCGCTGAATGTCCAAAGGAGAAAGAGTTGATGAACCCAGTTCATTAATCTGGATACTGAAAACAGGGAATGCTAGCCTTTTTAGTGGACGTACATGCCAATGAAGCTGCACAATATATTGCTGTTGCAACAAACTAATTTTTGGATAGGCCTTTCTGCTCGGAAATGTCAGAAATGCTAAGCAGAAGCAGCATCAGACCAATATTGTTGTAGATTTGTAAAGCGGTCCCTAACATTTCATTCTCAAACAATCCACAGCAAAACAATCAAACTTTCAACTGTTTTGCTGATGCTTGAAACAATAATCTGTCCACATTCTCTCTCCAAAATCATCTGTGTGTAGATATTTCCTTAATGTAATTGTTTTTGGATTGTAAAGAAACAATTATGAATCCCAGACACCCAATTTCACCATTCTTCTATGTGCTTCAGTACACCCAAGTCATATTACGCTCATCCGGATGATTTACGAAAAACACAAAGTTAAACCCCTAAAGGAAAAGAAAGACATCCTATCAATTTCATATCTAATGACCTTATCAATTCCATGTAATATTTGCATCTCATCTCACAATGGAGATATTCATCATCAGTTAGATTTATGGAACGATTAGTTTATAAAATTTTTTTTGGAGAAGTCACAACGGAGTATATGTTAGAAAAAGCGCACAAGTGTGTCTTTAACATTTCAAGTAGGTTAATCCTTACAAATTTACACATATTAACTGAATTCAAGTGGGTGATTTGCACATTTTAATTCTCTACAATAACATTTCTCTCAAGTGGTAATTCACATATACGTTCATAACTTTTCTTTTTTTTTGTCCTCTAGCACTATTCCGGTATTTTGATCACTTCTCACGTCAAGTCAAGATTGGTATTTTGGGTATCTCACAATTTTCGTTTCCAGAAAACATTTTATGGATAAAAAAAAAAATAAAATCATCTGAATAATTAAAATAATAATAAAATTCATAAAATATTAAAGATGAAACTCACTTTTGGTCCTTAAAGTTTGGGAGGTAGCAAGACCAAATCACCAAAAACTTTTGTTCAACAAAATTAGTCTCCTAAAACGTTTTTATTTCAACACTTTTAATCAATTTCGGAATTTTTGGTCAACAAATGGTCAACTCTTTTCCTCGTTAAATTTTTTAATTTTTTTTACTGAATTAGGGCCCGTAACGTATTTTCAAACAACAAAATTAATCCCCTAATATCTTTTATTTCAACAATTTTAGTCATTTAAACATATTTATTTAAAAACTTAATGGCGTAATTCATTTTTTCGCTAAATTTTTATTTTCTTATTGATTTTTAATGAATTGTGGGTTCTACTAGTCTCTGATCTAATTTTTTTTTTTAAAAAAAAAAACAAATTAAAGGAATAATTAAATCATTTCCAGATTTCAGCCTTCCTAAACCCCGATATTTTGCTTTCTGACGTCTCACCATCACCTCTCCGCCAACGAAGTAGCCCAGAAAAGGAGCTTCATTATAGAACGTTTTTCGTTGTTGGATTTTTTATTTTCTTAGAAAATTTATTTCTCAAATAATCCAGTGAAATTATCAGCCCTCTTTGTTTGAGTCACCTCTTTCATTGTTTCTTTCACTTGTTTTCTTAATTTTGATTTTGTCTCAAAAATTTTATTCTGGTGCAATGGTCTATCTCTGAATATTCTTTGTTCATTTTTAAATTTCACAGTTTTTTATCTGGATTTCTGTGATATGGTAAAAAAAAATTCAAAAAAAAATAATGAAATTTAAGAATACACAGAGCATATTCAGAGATAGACCACTGCAACAATAAGAAAATGAAAAAAAAAATTATGATGGCTTAAACTGCTTAAGAGGTTAGGTTATAGTTTGGATTCGTACATCTCAAAAGTTATCTTTCGGGGAAAAAGAAAATAAAAGAAACTACATTATCACCATTATTTTGAAAATTGGTCATACAATTTGTAATAAAATAAAAAACCATTAAATTCATTACATTCCGTACTACTATAAAAAGAAATTACCTTTTTTTTTAACACAGAAGAAATTACCTTAATAAATTGATCTATTCATCAAATGAATATAACTCTAACCTCAGGAAATTGAGCTATTCAAATGAATATAATTCTAACCATTTTACCTTGGGGAATTGAGCATTCATGAGAGAACCGAAGCTAGAAATGAAATAAGAACTATCCACACTATTTCAAAAATAGTTTAGATTTATTTGTCAAAAAAGGGGTTTAGAATTCATTGATTTTTGTTTCCTTTACAGTTGAATGATTATAAGTGAAATTTAATTTACTATGTATCCAAAATTTACTATTCTAATTGTTTGTTCATATAATCAATTTGTTGAAATTCTCGAACTATGTTATTTTAAAAGGAAATTTCCAAACTATGTTCCTCCAACATTGTCCATATTTTCATCGATACAACAGCACCAACTCAGTCACATTGTACAGTAAAATTTAGATCACTCTGATCTAAGAGAAAAAAAAATTAGATCACATTTTGCTATTCATTCAATCAAATAAAACCAACATTTATCTTTATCTGTTATGTTCTTATTAGAATAGTAATCCATCCGGTCTTTAATATAAAATACATAATTAATTTTTGAGAAATAATAAAAGTAATTAAGTTCATTATTTTTTAGTTAACTACCAATAATTCTTCCATGTTAAAAAAAAAAATAAAAAAATCCCACCATTTTGTGAGAAAATAAATTGAATTTTTATTACTACATAATTCAAAGACTTTCTCCTTTCCATTTGAACAATCAATCAACCGCCGACCTCTCTATCACTAACGTGTTTCCAATATTGAAATCTATCTATATACTAAAACAGAAGGCTCTTGAGCAGCACCTCGCGCTAATTTTTCCCCCTCCTGTCCACGTGTCGCACATGTGGTGCAATTTTTTCCCTCCAAATCGAATGTGTCAATTTATAGTTATTTTGAATTTAGTTAAATTGCTCCAGATAAATAGCTATCGCCATGTCAACCTCATGTGTTATTACATGTAGAAACTTGGACCCTTTATGTCTATGCCATTCGTGCATATGTCATGTATTTTACTCCTACCCAGCTTTGTTTTATTAATCCTTTTGTGCAGCCCACGATGCACCGCCCAAACCAAGCAATAACACTACAAGCATAGAAATTACTGATAATGGGTTGTGCTAATTACTGATAATCGGAAAAATTACTGATGATGAGCAGATAATGGATGGCAATTGGCAAGATGAACCTCATGCGGATGTTGGCAGTTTGTTATACTGCTACACCTGAAGTAGATGAGGATGCAGGTACGATTACTTATGAAGCTGAGTCACCAGATGAAGCAGTTTTTGTGATTGCAGCACGAGAAATTGGATTTGAATTCTTCAAAAGAACACAAACCACAGTTTCTTTCTATTATTTTCACCATCTACATCTTATCTATGTTTTTCAGCAAAATAGTAATTAATCTTTCGTCCACCATTGATGAAGGCTAAGTATTTGAGTTCTAAAATTCCCATCAAGTTTATATCATGTTTTTGCATTTATGAAAGGCATACCGTGTTAGAACTTTTTACCATGTTGGATGTTCACTTATTCCCTTAATAATGGTTCCTTCCTATTATTAATTGCTAATTCTATTCAGAGACACGTACAAAAGCAATTAATCGTACCACTGTCTTTTATAAGTATTAGAGATAAATAAATCAACTCTACTATTCAGACTAGTTACTAATTAATTGCTAATTCTATTCAGAGACACCTAAGCACAAGCCTCATAAGAAAGATAGTGGTAGTTGTTTTCATATTCCAATCAACTATGACCACTTGTTTACATGTTGTAAGAGGTCCAACAGGATAGGATATGGGACTTTTGCCGGTGTTCATAGAGTTCTCTGCACATCTCTTGAAAAGGTAATTTGAATGATTTGACTAAAATCTAAACATACCCAACTTTTATTATATGCTAAATAGTGTTGTCCCGTATCCCTCATGCAGGAAGTTGCTGTAAAGAAATTTCATAACGGGGGCAAAGACACATTTGATGTGGACAAAGAAAGGGTCAAAGGATTCTACCAGTAGGTTCTTCTATTCTTATGCCAGGATCCAAGGAAGGAACCAAAAGTGTTAGAATTTTGGTTAAGTTAATTCTTTATTTACGTAGCACTTTAATTATATTATTCTCAGTAATAAGTTTTAGGAAAGGGTATTTTAGTATATTATCTATGCTGCAGGATTTTTTGGAATAAAAAAGAAATTATGTGTGAATCCTAGTTGTATTACAATATTCAAATTGAAAAGCAAGAAGACAAAGAAAAACTAACACATTCAAGCAGCGTAATCGATAACATGGCATGTAGATGTATTCGAAATCAACAAACAAAGCTGCAAATAACCAAAGCTACACAAAAAAAAAAATAAAAAATTCAGTCATAATAAAACGACAACTTTAAAACAAGGAATCTATTCTGTTTGCTTCAACAAAAACAGAATGCATCGAGAGAAACAAATCACAAAAGACCTTGTAAGATAAAAAGATCAATAGCGAACTTTTACGAGGATTCACATGACTTTCCAGAACAATCCGCCAAAAAAAAATTGAAAACCCTAGACAGCAAAAGATAGAGAGGACAAGGAGGAAAAAATAGGAATCGGATAAAAAGACCGGAAGAATCGATGGGACTCAACGAATACGGAATCGAAGAAAGATTCAGGTCCACAGTAGATGAAATTCTTCACACTTCAGATTAAAAAAAGCAAAAAACACAAAAATCAGCCGAAGATGACTAAGTTTCATACGCCCTAAGGGTTCGACTCATGAAAAAAATAAATCGAATGTCACCAAAATAAAAATAATATGCATACAAGTTACTCAATTAGGATGTTAATACATCTAATCATAAAACTTCAAAATAAAATGGTAATAATTTTTGTTTACTATTTTTCCAAGTTTAAATGATCAAATGTTTTTTTTTCTCTCTTTTTTACTATTTACTTAAATTAACGTAATTGCACCTTTTTTATCAACCCAAAAACTGATCTAAAAAAACAACGGCCCTTTCCACCGAATTATTCCGGTGATATATCCGGCTAAAATGATTTCTCATAACAACGCCGAATGATGATACGGTCAAAAACTCGGCGATGATGATATATAAAACTCGGCCATTATATCTTGACCAATAAGAGATTAATCCAATACATCTAATATCGCGATGACTATTAATCTTCCTTCTTGAGGACTTGACCAATTGAACTTATTCCGTGGGAGAAGATCTTCAACTTGAGGTCATGAGTTACGGGCCTGAATAACCGTTTCGATGTAGGAAAAGCGGAACGCCGATTGATTAGCAATCGACCGCGGGAAACGTGCCGTGGGAAGCATCGGCTTTGAGAAATATGGTAGAAGAAGAGGGGGGAAAAATGGAGATGGTAGGGTTACCTTTTACATTTTGACTGCGAAACGGAAAAGGGAAAAAAAAATATTTGCAAAAATGAAAAGGGGTAAAAAGAGAAAAAGAAAAGTCGGGTCATCATGGCAAGTTCGACGTACAGCATCTAGTTGGTTTCTTTGTGTTTGGGGGGTATATTAGAATGCACAATGCAGTTCTATTTTGATCCCGACTTAAAATACTACAATTAAATTTAGAGTACCAATCTGCTGAATGTCCCAAAAAGAAGAGTTGGTGTAACCAGATCAGTTAAAAGTCCATACAAATAACTTGGAATGCTATGGCGAATTTTTAAAACACCATGATGGTAATTAGGGAACCATTTCAATAGACTTGTACATGAATGAAGTTTCATGTATGCTCCAACAGCCAACTTATAGCTGAATGCAACAGTTAATACAAATAAAAGTAAACATCAGGAGTAAATTTCAAGCAATTCGACTAGAGCCAACAGAATCTGGACTGCGAAAAGACTACCGCATCACCCTTTCTATTCTGCTTAGAATGAATCAGCAGAAGCTTCAACACTTGTATACTGGTTCCCTGACACTTTATTCTGACAAACAGATTCACCGAACAACAACCGACAGGTAAAGGAAAAACAAAACAAAACTTTTAATCGTTTTGCTGGTCTTACCAGCAGCATGTCGATTCTTTACTGACATGAATATTTCACAAAAACAAACTGGCACCCGATACTACAGTTCAAGAAAAACAAATTCTTCAATAGCAGCTACTTCCCCAATTTTCTTAAGGGTTTCCTTATCAGGCTCTTCATCTACTCCAATAGCCATGATGGCTTTTGTCCTCTTAGCTGTCCTTCCAACACTCATGAAACTCACATTAACGTTGCTTTCTCCAAGAATATTCCCAACTTGCCCAATCATTCCTGGTTGATCCACTTGGCGACAGAGTATCAGATTTCCTTCTAGACTAACATCTGTGCTGAATGATCCAACTCGTGTTAAATGTGGGATTCCATATTTCACCTTCCCATCAATGCTGATATTTCCACCCTCTGACAAGGCACTTGCAAATTTAGATTGAACATTGCTAATTTGTACTTGGATTGAGTCAATTGGGTACTCAAGAGACGAGTCAATAACAACCCTTTCCTCACTAATACGAAGGCCCTTCTGCTTAGCAGTGAAGTCAGCATTTACAAGATTCACGAACGAGCTAGATATTGGCTCAATGATACCTTTGGTTATCATGGCCCGGAGAAGTCTGGTGTCCAAGTTGTCGGGGTCACGAGCTGACCTATAGACAACCTTCACAGATTGAATGCCACTCCCACCAGCGACGAGCTGTACTGCTAGTCTTCCCAGCTTCTCAGCTAGCACAACATAAGGAGCCAACTCTGACAACACCTGATTATAAACAGGAAGCCCAAATATCAGAGTGTGAACTTAACACAGAAACATGGATAATACCTAGCTCATCAAACTTGAATGCCTGATTACCTCAGCAGGAACCATAGGGGCATTCACAGCTGTCGCAGCAAGTTCACCATTCAGTGCTCCCACAACAGCCTCGGCGATTTCAACTGCAACTCCTTCCTAAAAATATGAAGTTATGCAGATGATAAGAAACAGCATAAAATGAAATCCTTGTATAAAATAATGTACCATATTTTCAGGAGGGGGATTCATTTAATACCTGTGCTTCTTTTGTGCTTGCTCCTAGATGTGGAGTAACAATGACATTCTCGTGTTGCACCAATTTACTATCTTTTGGTGGGGGCTCCTCAGCGAACACATCAAGCGCCGCCTGTTAATCCCAGGACAAAATTACAAGGATCAATTCAAGAAGGAAGGCGCTGCAAAGATACAGAATAGAATGCCTTCCCTATGATAAAGTTGAAATTTTTCTATCCCACTAAATAGGCAGAAAAGAGTAAAAAAATCTTGCATCCTTAATAAGAAAGTACTGTATACTTTAGAGTAAAATTCAAATCTGTGACCTTCATTTAATCATCTGATCCAAGGAATTTCGCCGCTAACGATCATGTCATCCAAAAAGGTAGAAAAGCTATGTGCAGTTTCAGTAGAATGGTAGTCTAACATACATAAACCCCAAAGTTCATGATGGCTAGGGTGAGACATTAAAGAAAGTTTTAATTACGACAGTGCATACCTGTGCAACTGTTCCATTGTCTAGGGCCCGAACTAATGCATCTTCGTCGATGACTCCACCCCTCGCAACATTTACAATGCGGGCTCCCTTCTTCATTTTCCCGAATGTCTCATCATTGAATATCTTGGATGTGGCTGGAGTAAGTGGCATGTGAAGCGAGATGAAATCTGCAGTGGAAATTGCTTGATCAAAAGAAACTAGCTCCACCCCGATCGCTCGGGCTCTATCAGCCGGAGCATAAGGGTCGTGCGCGATAACATTCATACCGAGCCCCTTTGCACGCCTTGCGACTTCAGAACCAACTTTACCAAATCCCATAACAGCCAATGTCTTTCCAACCAATGAAACACCAACATATTTGTTACGTTGCCATTTTCCTGCAGAGGTAAAGACCAAAGTTTTCTTTCTATAGTCAGAATTCAGATATTACTAAGGAAATCAGACATTTCTAACAAGGATCCAGAATTCAGATATTTCTAACAAGGATCTATTGTTATTTTATTTTTATTAGCAACACAAGTGAAACATCTCACACTCTCCAAGAACTCAGCATCAACCTTCATGCCAGGATATATACAGACTGCGCCATTCCAGAGGCATAATAGTTGGATTACAATCTACAGTTCGAGTTCGAATTTATGTATGGTGGGGGGTAGGAAAGTGGGATCATCATTCCACTTACAAGCTCAAAAGGTTCTATGAATGTGAAACAATAGAAATGTAAACGAGCATTAATCACCAATGCAAACCATTGATCAATATCTGATGCAAACTAAAAGTAGGAACCAAAGATCAAATTGTAATGCAATCTCAAACATCAGAGTTTAAATAGACTTAATAGAGCATGACACATTGACATGAAAATTAAATAAAAAATCAGCAACAAAAAAAAAAAAAAAACTCACGAACCAGCTTTCATGGAAGCATCAGCCTGAGCAACATTTCTGGCCATAGCAGCAAGCAAAGCGATCCCATGTTCCGCAGCAGCAATGGTGTTAGCAGTGGGAGCATTGACCACAAGACACCCAAATTCAGTGGCAGCCTGCAGATCCACATTGTCAATCCCAACACCAGCTCTTCCCACCACCTTCAACCGTCCTTTGGACGCCTCAAACACCTGTCGGGTCACCTTGGTCCCACTCCTCACAATGAGTGCGTCGCAAAGTGAGATCTTCGCGCATAATTCCTCAGGGGAGAGGTTATAAGAACAGTCCACGTTTCCGACTCGCCG
Source organism: Oldenlandia corymbosa var. corymbosa (assembly GCA_949775105.1). Taxonomy (NCBI): domain Eukaryota; kingdom Viridiplantae; phylum Streptophyta; class Magnoliopsida; order Gentianales; family Rubiaceae; genus Oldenlandia; species Oldenlandia corymbosa. The sequence continues at coordinate 27,653,934 of OX459124.1, forward strand.
GAGCAGCTCCAGCCCGGCTTCTCCAAGCTTCTCGGAGACCAAAATGGTGGGCTTGAGGCCGAGTTTGGGGTTGGTATTGGAGACAGAGATGTCGGCAGATTCCAAAGCGGTAAAGGTGGAAGCTTTTATCACAGGGAGGAGGACGGCGGCGGGAGAATTGGATCGCCGGATGTGGAAATTCTGGCTGGAAATGGAAACGGAAGAGGAAAAAGATAGGATTTTGGGATGTGGGTTGTCATTGTTGGAGGGTAAATCAAAATGGGTTTTCACGAATTTGGCTGCAGGGGAAGAAGCAACAGAGGAAGAAGCCATTCTTGTGGAGCTTTGATGAATGGGAGTTGTTGTGATTTGAATATAAATGGTGGTTGGTGTTATAATTTCTTGGTTGTTTCTTGGAGGAAGAGAAGAGAGAAAGAGAGAGAAAAAGACATTCACGCGAGAAAGTTGGGAGGGACTGGCTGATCAGATATTTTTATGGGGATGTTCTTCTTGTTGATGCTCTGCTCCCACCATGGACAGCCATTGATGGTGCTCCTCTTCTTTTGACTTTCTACCCTTTAATTTTTTACCAATTTGCACTTCTTTCCCCTTCACTTTTTTTTTGTTTTTTGTTTACGGATGTCTCTCATCCAATCATTGGGGGTGGTTCACATAATTAGTTGATTTTTTAATCATGTCTAAAGAGAATAATCTTTTTAAAGTTTTTAATTACATTTGTTCCACGATAAATTTAGAAAAGTACTCCCTACATTCCAAAATAAGTGTCGTTTTAGCAAAATAGAGAAATTCTAAAATAAATGTCGTTCTCACATTTCAATGCATTTTTTGTCAAAAGTTTTCAAAATTACCCTCAAAAGAGTTGATGCTATTGGTGTACAATTTTATAATGGGGTTGGTTGAGGATATTCAAGTAATTTTATTATTCTATTTAAGAGTTTCTTAAACTATGTGCAAAGTGTAGGACGACACTTATTTTGGAACGGAGGGAGTAACAAGTCTAGTTGTTAGGAGTACAACATAATAATGTATTAAAATAGTGATTCGTGAAGAAAACCAAAGCATTTTTCATATTCCTCTAGTCATGTTGACAAAATTAAAAAGTTCTACATTTAAACTGTGATTTTATATATATATAAAAATTGGTAGTACAAATTTAGATGTAAACCACGTCAATCTGTTTGTTTCATTTTCCGTTAGAGTTTTTCAGGATATTTAATTAATAATTGTCTTATCACAACATATCTTTTTACATTTTCAATATATCTTTTTTATATTCTTAACAGAAAAAATACCTAAAAACACACGTTAAAAAAACAAAACAAACATATGTCTTAATTGTAAAATGAAGAGTTTCACCTCGTGCTTGCTTGTTTCTGTGTGTGTGTGTTTTGTTTTTTAAATGGCAGGACACAAGACCACTAGAGTTTTTGTTTTCTTTAGCCACTAGTGTAGTGATGATGTAACCATAATGTAGTTTGTACATGATTAAAAAGGGGGCTAAAAGTATAAATTTCAAGGATGCCAAGATGCTCGCCGAAAATATTTTATTGAGGGGTGGATAATTTACCCTTTTAAAAATGGTTGTAATATAACTAAAATAAAGAAATTCAATGTCTGTAATAAGTATGTGTAGGACCATGGATGGGTCAATTTGTCACTGATTTGTATCATGGTGTTTAAAATGATACTGATTATTGTAACATTGTTTCTTTTGTCTCATAAAAATAGAGTTTTTGACCTAAAAAATTTTCTTTAAAATAAGGTAAACCAAATTAATTTTTTTGAAATTTCTGTGGACAAATCTATATCCTTCGGATTTTCAAAATCCGAATTCGGGGTAAACTCGGATTTCGGAAATCCGAATTTAATAGAAAACGGATTTTAAAAATCCGAATTCATTTTAATTAAAACTAAAACTAAGTAAATTTTTCATCTGTCATAATTAATCATAATTCGGATTTCTGAAATCCGACTTTATGATTAAAATATTAATTTTTGAGGAAAATTTTTTTTGTACAATTGTTGGTAATATTTTGGACACGAATCGGATTTCCGAAATCCGAATCTTCCATGTTTCCCTGATAAACTCGGATTCTAGAAATCCGAACCTAAACCCTAAACTCTAAATCTGAGTATATGTTACACTCAGATTTTTGTAATCCGAGTATATGTTGCACTCGGATTTTGGTAATCCGTTTATAGGTTACACTCGGAGTTTGGTAATCTGAGTATAAGTAACACTCGGATTTGGGAAATCCGAAGTTAAACCCTAAACCCTATGGCCTTATTTTGGAAATCTAATTTTTTGCTTGACTCAGATTCTGAAAATGCGATTATTTGCTTAAAAAGTACATAACAGTAGTACAGATAGATTATACTGAATTAATGATAATATTTAATAACTAACAGATTTAATAATAATAAATAACAGTAATACCACTAATGTATAATGAGTATTAGTATTAATGTACTACATAATACTAGTACGTACAAATAGTACATAATACTAATACAGATTAATTATACTGAATTAATGATAATATCTAATAACTAATAGATTTAACAATAATAAGTAACACTAGTACCAGTAATGTATAATGGATAATGGTATTAATGTATTACATAATACTAGTACGTACAAATAGTAGATAACACTAATACAGATAAATTATACTAAATTAATGATAATATCTAATCAAGAATAGATGTAATAGTAATAAGTAACACTAGTACCAGGGATAATAGTATTAATATATTACATAATACTAGCACGTACAAATAGTACATAACACTAATACAGATAAATTATACTAAATTAATGATAATATCTAATAACTAATAGATGTAACGGTAATAAGTAACACTAGTACCAGTAATGTATAATGGGTAATAGTATTAATGTATTACATAATACTAGTACGTACAAATAATACATAACACTAATACAGATAAATTATACTAAATTAATGAAAATATCTAATAATTAATAGATGTAACAGTAATAAGTAACACTAGTATCAATAATGTATAATGGGTAATAGTATTAATGTACTACATCATACTAGTACGTACAAATAGTACATAACATTAATACAAATGAATTATATTGAATTTATGATAATATCTAATAACTAATAGATTTAACAGTTATAAGTAACACTAGTACCAATAATGATGGGTATTAGTATTAATGTACTGCATAATACTAGTACGTACAAATAGTACATAACACTAGTACATATGAATTATACTGAATTTATGATAATATCTGATAACTAATAGATTTAACAGTAATAAATAACACTAGTACCAATAATGTATAATGGGTATTAGTATTAATGTACTACATAATACTAGTACGTACAAATAGTATATAACACTAGTACAGATAAATTGTACTGTTTTTGTGATAATATATAATAACTAACAGATTTAACAGTGTAAATAACAATAGTACCAATAATGTATAATGTGTACTAGATGCTTGCCCCGGGCGAATGCTCGGAGTGTCGCTTATATTTTTAAATTGATTAAATAAAAAATACGAATCATTCTTAAAAGAATAAAAAAAATTAGAAGAATAAAAAATCAATTTAAAGGACAGAAAGTGAGCTATTACACATAAATCTATGCCCAACTTTACAACATTTAATTTACAATAGTTAATTTATGCCCAGGTTTACATAAATCATAAACCAATATCTATAACAGAATAATAAAAAAAGATCATCCTTAAAAAATCAAATTTCTTTCATGACAGCTTATTTTTTTCTCTGTTGTAGAAAGAGATGAATTGATAATTGATGTCAGATTTTAAGTAACTGATTTAAAGGTCCCGGTGTGAGAGAAGAGCGGAATGGAAGAGATTCTTTGAAATTGAGAATTGGGAAGACATTACTGGTGTTTCCCTTGATTTAAGCAGATTTCCTAGTATTTGATTTTATCAACTAAATATTGTGGTTTTAAAGGATTAGTATATACCTATAATTAAGATATTTTTATGTAGTTATAATTAAAGGATTTATGTATTTATTTATTCTATCTTTTTTTCTGATTAGTTAGAGTGTCACGTGTCAAAAATGATTTTGTACTGAAAATGGCTTTTGGCGGGAAAATTTTCATTGTGGCGCTGACACATGTCATTTTCGTTTGCTGCTTTAATTAAGTACTATGGATTAGTATTAATGTACTACATAATACTAGTACGTACAAATAGTACATTACACTAGTACAGATAAATTATACTGAATTAATGATAATATATAATGACTAACAGATTTAACAGTAAAAAATAACAATAGTACCAATAATGTATAATGAGTAATAATATTAATGTACTACATAATACTGTACGTACAAATAAGACATAACACTAATACATGTAACCGGATTACGGTATTCCAGTTCTTTGATTTCAAAAATTTCGCGCCTTGATTTTATTTATTTATTTTTTTTTGAGAACTTGGATGTCGGAAATTCGAGTACTACTGTTTATTTAAGGAGTCCAGGTCCTGGACTCCTTTCTTATTTGAGTTCAAATATTTCGCGCCTCAATTTATTATTTTTTAATAGGACTCGGATTACGCAAATCCGAACGGCACTGTTCATGTAAGATTTTCTAAAAACTATTATTCAACAAAATTTATTTAATTATTATTTCATTATTAAATGTAGATTCAGATTTCTGAAATCCGAATGTTTAATTTTAATTATAACTCGGATTTTGAAAATCCGTGGGATATATTCCTGTCCACAAATATTCTAAAAAATTGAAATTTGTCCACCTTTATTTTAATTAAATTTTTTAGGGAAAAGACCCCATAAAAATAGTATACATTATTAAAATTTATAAATTACAATATTTTTATGCAACAATTTTTACAAATTAAAACATTGACTTTTCTTTATTTATTTATTTTTTTTTGTTTGAGACGGAAAGAGCATCACATGCTCAAACAAAGAGTCAAACGCACAATATTTCAATTTAATATAAACTACTATCTCGTTTTTCTTATCATTTTAGAGTGAATTCAAATTTTTTTTTATCTGTTATAATTAAATATAGTTTTTTCAATTTTATCATAATCTCTCTCTACCCTTAATAACATACATTAATAACAATTAATGAACTATCTATGCTTTCACTTTAATTTTAATTTTTTTAGAGTTTCAATACTTTTAATTAGGAATAAAAAAATATTATATTTAAAATTAAATTATCAATCATTATTATTTTCTTAATATTCCTATATAATCTAGAGCGACATATAAAAAAAACGAGGCTGTACTTGTTTTGTCTTTTGAGAGAATCGAATAGTTGTGTTAATAGCAATATATGAAGTCAGGGGCAGAACAGTCATTCAGAACAGGAGAATCTGACTAGGGAATCAACATTTTCCCGCCACCGCCAAAAACCAAATGCGAATAATGTTAGGGGCACCAAACTAAAATAACGTAGTAATAAAATAAATTATCAAATTGAAATTCAAATTAAAAAAAAAAGGAAAAAGTAGGAAATTGAAATAATTGGGGCTGGGAGGATGAATGTGGACGTGAAAGTTAAATAGATGCGTCATTTAATCCTTCCTTCCTCCTCTACACGTGTTGCTGCTGCTGCTTTCTTTCTTTCTTTTCTTTCTTTTTTTTTTTTTTTTTGAAAAACAATACTACATAAATAAATAAAATAATCGGCCGTTTCCCTCTATTTTGTTTTTTGTTTTCTTTCTTACTCCTCCAACTAATCTCAAGTCCTAAAGGGTACAAATAAGGACTGATTGTCAGTCTTTAATTCATGCGTTGGACTTCCCAGATTCTGCACTAGTTGAAATTCAAAGTCTCATTCATAGAGGAAATTGGTATGTTAAAACATGTTTTTAACTTTTGTAAGTTTGTTAAGGTCGATAGGATGTCGGTACAAGTAAAGCAGCAAAAAGTTCTATTGAGCCCTTCATAAACTGTTTTTAAATTTTATGTAATGTGTAATAATATATAGTATGTTTTCTCGAAAAAAAAAATCTTTACTTAATGTTCTCTTTTTTTGAAAAAGAAATAATAACTACTAATAATGGACCTCACCCCCCACAATATTTATGATTGACCACAGTACCATTTGCATAAATATTGGAATTGTACATATTATTTATAGATATCCCCAGCCAAGGAATAACAATCAACATCTTCACCCACTTTTATTTGAAGTTCTCCCATGAAAAACATAAAAAATACTCTTACTTGTAAGAGAAGTATTTAACGAGTACGATCATACCCGCATTAGTACATCGGATATCATCAGAACTCCAAAGTTAAGTGTGTTTAATTTGGGCTAGAGCAGTATAGTACTAGAGCAGCTGAACCTCTGAAAAGTTCTCGTATTGTTAATAGATAAATAAATAAAAATAAGAGAGACATTTAAACTAATTTTAGCATTAATATGTATTTTTATATTTAAAACCTGAAAAAGGTACTATTAGTGGTACTCACCATCATATTCAGGCCGTGATATAGGACCTACTATGGCTTCTTCAATCTTCTTTTTCCTTACGACACGTTTATAGTTATTAGTAACAATAGTTTTGCTACTATCTTGCTAAAAAAATAAAAATAAAAAAATAGCTCATACTAATTTCTTTTTCTCCGCTAAACACTAAGAAGTCTAAGATTACAATTTTTAACCGATAGTCTGCTTAATATATCATGCTAATATAAAATTACAACCCTTTGACAATTATGCACCTCTATACCTATTAAAATACTATTACTATTGTAAAATTAATGCTAAACTAGCAATATGAAACTAAATACAAGAACAATAAAGAGAGTTAGGAAAATTGAGGGAGAGAGACAATAGAATGAATTTGTACTTAGGTGTATTTTGAAGTATGAATGAGCTTCTATTTATATATAAAAAAAAGTAGAGGAGCAAACTATGGAAAATAAATCACATATCGTTAATGATAAATATTACAGAATCATATTTCTTTGATTGTGAATAAAATAATAGATATTAATGTGTATATTCAATCAAATCGAATCAAATCAGATATTTTCTATAACACCCCTTTTGAATGTCCATTGTTGTGAAATAATGTCTCGTTAAAACCTAACTAAGAAAAACACTTTAGGATAAAATTCTAGTGAAGGAAAAATGTACACTTCCAAATGGGGCGTTACCTCGTTAAAAAGCTTGTCAGGAAAATTTATTGAGACAAAATCTCGATCAAGGGAAAAAGAATACTGCGTGGGGTTACTTGAAAAGAACAAACAGTTGTGGAACTCATGGAAAATTCTTAAGGCTCGATGCTATGGCAATTGGCATTTTTTAAGGACATTATGATTGCTGGCAAAGGTAAAATAATATCCCCTTCAGTCTTTAATTTAAATTATTTTTATTTGTCCTAAGTTTCAGATAGTACGTATTTTTAATTGACAAAAAAAACATAAGAATATATTTACATATTCGTGGTGTTCTCTTGATTGTTATAAAAATTTTTAAAGATTTTTTTATCAATTCAAAATGTATACTAGATAAAATTTAAAACAAATTAAAATGCCTTATATTAAAAACCGAAGGGAGTACGTAATATTGACTGTCATGTCCTGGTGATTTTAAGCTAAGTTGTTGTAATGTTATGTGATAAATGGGTGTTATTGATTTGTAAAATGGGTGATGATTCTGCCAGAACAATATTTAGCATCCAGTACAATTTTTTCTTTACTTTCCGAAATTGACCTTATCAGAGTCAAACCTCTCATCTCCCTCTTTCATTAGTTCTGCTGAAATTTTTCTCTCCTTCCTTTCTGCTCTGAAATTTCCTCTGATACGATATAATAATTTCTTCCAAAAATATGAGGATCTTTGTTTTTTGGAGGGTCTGGACATGAGGATTTCTTGAGAGCTGTTTTAGATACCAACTCCTTTTTTTTTTTTTAATAATTTTGGAGATTTTGGTCCACTATGATGAGAAGTCAAATGGTGTTGATCGCAATTCCCTTTTAGGCTAAAAATTCCGATTGAAGCTTGAGTTTTATTCTCTCAATTTGAACCTTCAGGTTTCTCTTTCAAGCTCTTCGGTCATCAATGGTAGTAAAATCGACAATTATCGATTTTATCCATCAATTGATATTAAATTCCCTTAAAGAAAATGCAAGTAAAAGCTTTTTACTATGGTCTCCAATACCGGGGCAAAAAGTTTTCAAAATGACCTCCAACAAACCTTCATACAGCAAATAAACTGAATTACTTTTTGCAGTCAGAAAAATTACTCATTTACAGTTGATTGGACATTTTTGTCCTTCTCTCTCATTTCCTTTTCCTTCCTTCCTCCTTTTCCTCCTTCCTCCTCCTTCTCCTTTCTTCTTCTTCACATTCAAACCCAAAAATCCACTCTTTAAACTTAGATCTATAAAGATTCGGGAACTGAAAAAATGGCAGATCGAGGCAAACAATGTCAAGGAAGTTCACCCTATACACCGGTAAGTTTTTTTTTATCAAAAAATTCTGGAATGGGTAGTCGGCTTCGGACCGGCTACCCCAGTTTGAGGGTAGCCGATCCGAGACCGTGCACTGGATGCTAAAAGTTGTTGTAGCAAAATCATTAGCCTTGTAAAATACTAAAATGTAAAGGCTAACCAGATTTTGGTAATTTGTAGAAACGCCAGCATTGGCAGAACTGAGTTTTTATGTTTTTATATGATTGATGCTATATTATAGTGTTAATTAAATGTTGATGGAAATATTCTGTTTCTTTAGTAATAAACTCAAAAGAAGTCCATAGAATGTGTTGTAATAGTTCATGTACTTTTTTGATAACTAATATAGACGTCCTTTTTCCAGAAAAAAAACAAAAAAAAAAACTCCTAAAGAAGTAATGAAAAAAATTGTATTACAGGAAGTCTGGAACTGGAGATGTGGCCTGCAGAGGAGCTACTATTCTCACAATTTTACACACTGTTATGTTCATCAAGGCCTTTTTCCCTCAATCTTCCCCTAAAAACCTTCACCTGCCAGAAAAACGATGTTGGGCTATTGAAAATTGAAATGTAGATAAACTAATAATAAAGTCGGATGTTGCCAAAATATGTATAGCCCAGTGAGTCCGCTACTTCAGTGTTGATTAGACTTTTTTATGAGCCACAAAATGAGTTTATGACAAAATTTTTAAGTCTGGGTCGATCCATTTACATCGCAAGCCGGAAAGCCCAACTCTTAGTGGCCCGTTGCTACCTTCATTTTCTGAGGTCCTGTCCCATTAGTCAGTCAATCAGTCGTCATCAAATTCGTAACACCGGCGGCCGGTGGCCGGTGGTGATGGATTTTTTTTTTTAATCGCGACTTGCTCCTCAAGAAAAATTCCCACCCAAAAAACTGTCCATACGTTTATAAATTATTCTCATAAATTTCATTTATTCATAATTCAAACAAATCGTATCCCATTTTTCATCCAGTTCATATTGGGACGTTTCATACATTCTTCTTCTTTCAGGTACTTTTTCATTTCTCTGCAATTTTTGCCCAGTTTTTCTAAGTCTGTGCTTATGCCAAACTTAATTTTATCACGTAAGAATAAAAACCCATTTATAGAATATCGGAATCATGATTTGTTATCACAGAAGAGGAAGCCATAACACATTGTAAAATGTTCAGGTTTGTTCTTGTTGTCGTCTGTAATCTGTTTTGTATATGCCAATTCTAGATTAATTTTGGAGAATTTTGAGTTTATGACTTGCCTTGCTGTCTAGGGTCATGTTGGCTTGCGTGGATACCGTTTTTGTGAATTTTGAGGATGCTAGGTGCTGGTAAAGTATGTGTCTTTGAAGTTGGAGAGAAACTTGGAAAACTTGACTTTAAACTTGGAGAGAAATCAAAAGTTTGTTACATTCATAATTTTTCTTATTGCATCTAGCTGTTAGAGGCGAAGTATGTTTATAACACCGATTTCGGTCATTGAGCAGACTTTGCTCACCTGCTGACTGCCTGATGAGGATAAATGATGCGAATGCATTTTTCTTTTTTTCCAGTCTTAAAGTTGCTTTCATAGAAGATTAAGTTGTTGAAGTATTTGAAATTCCAAACAATCTTACTTTTCCTTTCCAATCTTTTACACCTTCATTTGTAATTTTAGGAATCTGCTCCGCATGGATTTGAATGATCTTAACAAGGTCTGGGAGATTAAGCCACTTAGGAGGATTCGAGAAAGTGAGGCGAAGGAAATTCTCGAGAGAGTTGCTAAGCAGGTTCAACCCATCATGCGCAAGCGCAAGTGGAAAGTCAGACTTCTTTCTGAGTTCAGGTATCATTTAGTCCCTATCATTGATGGTTTTTCTTCAATAAGATTTTATGGTAATTTTTAGATCTGTGCTCAGTACCTTTCGGCTTTTATGCAGTCCGGCGAATCCATCTTTGTTAGGTCTAAACGTAGGAGGTGGTGCAGAAATCAAGCTGAGACTGCGCCAGCCAAACAACGAGTTAGATTTCTTTCCCTACAACCAAATCCTTGATACCATGCTTCACGAGCTTTGCCACAATGAAGTTGGCCCCCATAATGCAGATTTCTACCGCCTCTGGGATGAAATAAGAAAGGTGAACTATTCGGTCATGTTGGCATTATGAAACTGGTTTTATTCGTTAGATTATCTGATCATAACAAGTGATAGTTCTTTCCAGTGATCTTTTGCTGTTTAGCATCATCTTGGAGTGTGCAAAGTTTTTCCTGTGGATTGAAATAATGTTGAACCCTATAGCAGATTATTGTAATGAGCTAAGTATTGTTGCAGGAATGTGAAGATCTTATTGCTAGGGGAATTACTGGCACAGGGCAAGGATTTGATCTCCCGGGCAGAAGATTAGGGGGCTTTTCTCGTAATCAACCGCCTCTATCATCACTTCGGCAATCTGCATTGGCTGCTGCTGAAAATAGAGCAAAACAAGGTGCTCTTCTTCCATCTGGACCAAAGCGGCTGGGAGGTGACAGTAGCATCAAGGCAGCTCTGAGCCCAATACAAGCTGCTGCAATGGCTGCTGAAAGGAGACTACACGATGATGTTTGGTGTGGGGGTTCCGAATCTTTGGAAACTGAAGGATCGTCTTCTGAAAGTTCTGTACCCCCAATCATGAGACGTGATTCTGAAGCAGCTGCTTCAACTACAACTTCTAATGATCTGGGCTCCTCACGCATCCAATTTGGTGAAGAAGACTTAGGAACATTGTGGGAGTGTGGCGCTTGCACTTTCCTAAATCAGGTCTGTTCCTCCTTCCCTTTAGTTTCATCTCGTGGTATATATCTAATTCTTGACTTATCATTTTCTCTGAAATCTGCTATACTTTTAGTAAGGAAAATGAACGAAGCTCGAACCAAGAATCTGCTATACTTGTAGTTGGGAGAATGAACCAAGCTCTAACCAAGAATAATGACAAAACAAAGTAGGGAGAGAAAGAGAAGTAAAGAAAAAGACAAATTATGTTTTCTTGTGGGGATTAAAAGCATAAGGCATTTGCTCTTACTATATTGTACTTGCAACTTGCAAGAGGGTCAAATTACTTTTAGAATGAGATGAGAAGTTGTAGAAGAATCAAGTTATAGGTTCTTGAGTGTCCTCTTAAGAATGTTTTAATGCTCAGATCACCTCTTCAGCTCATCGAAAACCACATTTAAACAAAGATTGAAAGGTTACAACCATGCACCGATATGGTGTATGCCATATTTGGAAAACTAGAAAACACATGGGCATATCTAGCCCTTGTTTATCTTGAGGCAAAATTCTGAGAAGAGTCTTTTGGTTGTCATTATTCCACGGCAAGTGTTGTGAACCTTAACATAAGAACAACAACATTTTGCTAACGTTTTCCATGCGCTATAGTTTGAACAACCATCATATCTTCTTTTGTGAATGCACGGACACCATTGCGACCTTGTGACCTTGTCAACGCTTTTCCCTGCTACTATAACCATTATACCCAAGTACAAAGAATTATTGTACTTACGTTCGATGCATAAATTTCCTGATGCAGGCCCGAAGTGTGAGTTGTGAAGTTTGCGGAACCAAAAAAGGTGATGCTGGTAGTAATGCTGTTGCCGGTGGATCAAATACAGCAAAATCAGCGAAGGTATGGTCTTGCAAGTTCTGCACTCTAGACAATGTTGTTGGCAAGGATAGATGCTCGGCTTGTGGGGAATGGCGATATTCATACGGTCCGCCTGTTTCAACTCGGGGACCGTACCTAGGTACTTGATGCACAAGAAGAGTTTTGGTAAACAGCAGATAATGCCGAAGCCAAAAAGGAAAAAAAAAAAAAAAGAGGAGAGATTTGATACAAGTAATAATGTACAAATGCTGTTCTGGTTGGTAAAGAAAATACATGGACAGTCGTGATTGATAGAGCAAACGTTGTACAAAAATTTGCAGTAAGAGACCTGGATATGTTTGGACTGTAAATGTAAACTGATGATTTTATGACTTGAAAAATTGCCAAAGCTAAGGAGTGATAATAATATTACTAATACATAGATCGCCAAAGAGCCCCTTCCATTGAACTACTACTACAGTTTTGTTTCCACATTTGTTGTATTTTCTTCCTTCAAAAAAATTGGCTTCTTATTTATGCAATAGGGTTTATATGTACTAATAATTCATGGTTGAAAAAGAAGAAGAAGAAATTTATTGAGTGATAATTTAGATCGTCTTTTCTTAATTTTAGGTAAAATATATATACTCCTATGTTTTCATTTGTTACTTGAAGAAAATAAAAAGTTAAAAGTTGGTAATATATGTTAGTATTTATACAAGGCAAAAAGCCATTGTGGTTTCCCAAAGAGAGGCAAACGATCATAATCAACAATAGTACCTATTTAAAAACATAAGGCTATGTTTGTTTCCTTTTTTCATGGTTTTTTTCAAAATAATATAATAATAACTGTCTCATCGCAACATAATTTTTTTACATTTTTTTACATTCCTAATACAAAAAAGACCTAAAAACACACACTAAAAAAACGAAACAAACATTACTCTCTATTATATTGCTAATAACAAAAACCCAAATTCAATTCATAAGAAGTATAGTAGTATATTTTTTTATTTTGTTTCATTTCCTCGCTCAAACCAAAATGAGGAGAACAATAAGAGAGGAGCCACCCCCACACACAAAATTTAAAAAGGAAAAAAAAAAAAAAAAGGCATAAAGCCAATTTGGCCAAAACTTTTTGGTAATATTTACCACATTGCTCGCCTTTCTTTCTTTTTTGTTTTTCTTTTCCATTTTGTACTTCTTTCTTTTCTACTCCTCCTTCCTTCCTTCTTCATTTCATTTCTGAAACAGACAAATCAACAAACATCAAACATGCGACCCATTCAACCCCCTCCTCCGCCTTCCGCCACCTCCCCTTCCTCTTCCGCCTCTTCTTCTTCTTCTTCATCCTCTTCCCCTTCCCCCTCCTCCTCCTCTAACCACCGCAGCCTCAATAACAACAACAGCACCAGCAACCGCGGTGGTCGCCGTCGAGTCGACCTCACTCTCCCCCTTCCTCCTCGCGACCCTAACAAAGCCGTCCCGCTTCCTCTCCCTCCCCTTGCCGCCCCCTCCTCCGCCGCCCAATTATCCTCCTCCAATTCCAACTCCTCTAGTTCCAATTCCTTTTCTCCCCCGCCCCTTAATTTCTCCCAGCTCGAACGCATCAACCGTATCGGCTCCGGCAGCGGCGGCACCGTCTACAAGGTCCTCCACCGCCCCACTGGCAAACTCTACGCCCTCAAGGTCATCTACGGTAACCACGAGGACTCCGTTCGCCTCCAGATCTGCCGCGAAATCGAGATCCTCCGTGACGTCAGCAACCCTAACGTGGTCCGCTGCCACGACATGAACGATCACAACGGCGAAATCCAGGTTTTGTTGGAATACATGGACAAGGGTTCGCTGGAAGGGGCTCACATCCCACATGAGCCCTCCCTCGCCGACGTCACCCGCCAGATTCTCTCCGGATTGTACTATCTCCACAAGCGCAAGATCGTTCACCGTGACATAAAGCCCTCCAATTTATTGATTAATTCCAAGCGGGCCGTCAAGATTGCGGATTTTGGGGTTTCCCGGATCCTGGCCCAGACCATGGACCCTTGCAATTCTTCCGTGGGGACCATCGCTTACATGAGTCCAGAGAGGATTAACACCGATCTGAATCACGGCAAGTACGACGGATACGCCGGAGATATTTGGAGTTTTGGGGTTAGTATATTGGAATTCTATCTGGGCCGCTTTCCGTTTGCTGTCGGTAGGCAAGGCGATTGGGCTACCCTAATGTGCGCCATTTGTATGTCGGAACCGCCCGAAGCCCCCCGCCTGGCTTCTCCCGAGTTTAGGGATTTCATTTCCTGTTGTCTCCAGAGGGATCCGGCAAAAAGGTGGACGGCTGCTCAGTTGTTGCGTCATCCTTTTGTTATGGCTTACAACTCCCCTCCTCCCGGCTCGGTTGTGCCTCCGTCCATCTCCTCCTTATCCTTGACGTCCGGTGGTGGTGCTATCAATAATAAAATTAGTAATAATCATAATCAGGTGCTTAATCATAAGACCCACCAATTGTTGCCCCCACCACGGCCTCATTTTTCTTCATGAAATTTTGTTCCTTTTCTACATTGTCTATCTATTTCTAGTATAGCACTTGTTCTGGAAAGAAGAAAAGTTCCTTTGTTAATTTATATTCACTTGTCAGTTTTCTCCTCTTTTCTTTTTTCTTTTTTTTTTCTTTTGTGCCATTTATTTTCCTGTAATTTTTTGCTACTTTGCTGCTCTGTTGTGGAATGGAGAACAGTTGCGTGATAGATGGGTGGATATGCTGTATTATGGTAGTAGTTTAGTTTTTGTTTGTCACAAGAAGGAATGGGAAGTGATCAGCGATAAATGGCTAACTTTCACACTTGGAATTAGGTCTATCGCGCTAGTATTAGATCTAAATTAATTGCATGTTGCCTTTTTTCATACTGGAAATCTTCAGCAGTCGAAATGTTTAGTTTGTTGTGTATCCTTGTTTCATGATTGGACTGCTTTTTTTTTTTCCTTCCTTTTTTAAACTTTAAATTGGTTGCTACTTTGCAAGGCCCTTATGTGTTTACTGGATGGAAGCTATGGGATTTCTGTATTAGAGTTAGCAAATTGTGTTAGTGTTGCAAATACCAAATTTGAAGTGTTTGTAAAGGTGAAGCAGTTGCCAAGCTTTCAATCCTTCAATTGTGGAGCTTTGGTTTGGTAGAGTTTTGTTCATGTTCGACTTGGTTGGTTTTTGCCTTTTTGGGCAAGCTTGTGTAGATTGTTAGGAGTTGTATCCTATATTTGGATAATCTTTACTGAAAATCCAGGAGTTGTATTCTTTATTTGGATGATCCTTACTGATCATATCATGCCATTAAAACTTGTATCCTATATTTGGATGATCTTTACTGAAAAACCAGGAGTTGTATCCTTTATTTGGATGATCCTCACTGAAAATCCCAGTGTGTGAAATGTGGAGAAACCCTTGTAGAATCATTTATGCTGTGTTTCTTGGGATGATGGTTTGAGTGTAATTAGAAATGAAAGAGCAGTTCCGAATACCCAAATATAGAGATGAATTGTGACTGTTTGTTCCTCTTTTCTCATTTTCCTGATAAGATGAGTGCATGTTTTGGCGGCATAATGACTTTTGGCCTCATGGTGACATGAGTAATGTATTCAGGTGTCATTGTGAGCCCAGTGTCTTTGTTAATGTTGTTTTTAATTGCTCATCTCATGTTTTGAGGAGCCTGAAAACATCTTGTTCGGGTCGTGGAGGGGAAACTAGAAAGAAAGTCTTTTATCAAGTCAGTATTGGTGACTTGCTCATGGCTGTAACATTTGTTGTAGGAATTCTTCATTCTGCAAATGAGGTGAACTATTCTACCATTAGCTTACTTTGTAGTTGACATTGTAGATGAGATATTTGAACTGTCGTGTTGAAATTAAGTGGAGATGGTATTATTGTATAGATTTTTTTGGGCACCATATCATGAGAAAATGAAAAGAGCAGGTAAGTAAATGCCTCTAGTTCAACCGAAGTATTCACGATTTGAAAGGGTTGACTTGTAGTGAATGATGTTTGTTTTAGAAAATGACCTAGTCAATGTTAATGACTTGTTCAGACTCACCTATAAGCGTTGTGGAAGTAAAAACATGCTATCAGGGGTTTGTATTTGAGCTGAGTGAGACTACTTGAACTCGTATATTTTTTGTTCTCAGTGCAAGTTATCCTGCTCAAACTCAGTAAAAATTTTTGTGCTCGAGCTGAGCTTGAACTCGACTCCTTAATTTAATTATCCATAGCTAATTTTTTGTACTATTTACAGCAAGATGATTTTTAATTTTTTTTTTCCCTTTTATCAAACTAGGCATTACAGAACTTCTACAAGGATGAATTTTTTTTTTTTTTTTTTTTTAATTTCTAATGGTTGGTTAACAAAGTACCCGTGAATCTTTGTATTGTTGGTATTGAAGTTGCAAGTCTCAAAGCGTACAATTACAAATTGAATGAACCATAGAGCTTGAAAGCAGAGAAGCTGATTTTTATACAGTAAGACAGTAATATAGAGAAGCTTATTAGAAAATGTTGAAACAGCTGTTGAAGGAGGATGGATTGGGTGGGCTGACTGATTTCTGACGGGTCTTTTGGGCTACGCGAGACCCTGTAAGAGAGATGGGTAGGCCTCTTTTGGGTAATAGGTTATTCACTTGTCTTTTCTTTCTTTTTGGGTGGGTGTTTTGTTCTTTTTTTTTTCATATAAATCGCTGCTAATTAACCACTCAAAGAGTGCCATAAAATTTCTTTGGGTCTGGGTTTCACACTCAAACTACACACCATTCCCAATCATTACATATACTTCCGTTCAGCCCATCAGTCTAATTTGATTTGCAGGAAAAAAAAAAAAAAAAAACGAAATGAAAGGGGAACCCGTGTAGGGAAAGCACTACAAGTGTGCTTTCAGTTCAGAGTAGCCAAAATAACATTAATGGGTTGTAAGTGGCCATTGTTGACCACCACTTATTAATCTATCCATGTAACCTAATTTATTTATGGGTGATAATGACGAATTCCAGATTGCCTAACCTTTTTAGAAGTAGTGTTTTTTTTTATTTATTATTATTCGGTTTTTTCCAGTAGTCTAATATTCTAGATTTTCAGGGTTTCTATTATAACAATTTATATCGTAAATAAAGTTCATAATAGCAAGAGTTGTAATACTCTCTATATCTCAAAATTATTGTCTAATTTAATATCTCACTATTTTAGTATCAAATTAAATAATAATTTTGAAACGGATAAAATATAGTAATATCAGAACTCTAATTGACACAGTAAAATACTTCTCTTTGCCCATCCTATCATACATGGTTGCCATGTCCACCACCTCCACCACTTCAAAAATCTTCTTTCCTTTTGTATGTTTGTGCGCTTTATTTTTTTTATTTTCTTGTTTTTTTTTTTTTTCCTTCGGAAGGGAGGAGGATAAAGAAAAACCTTTATTTTTTAGTGGGAAAAAATGTAAATTATTGGGGATAATTGATTGCACAAAACATTTGTGGATAAATTACCACTAAGAAGTACTAGTATAACTAAGAGTAATGATATTTCTTGCAGGATAGGAGGCAGTAGCGGCAAAAGAAAGCGCAAGTAGATTGGACATGTACGTGTGGAGTCTATCCGTAATAGTATTATTTTCTTTTCCATAGACCCTACTCATATAATCGTCTAAGCATGGAGTTTATCCGTAGTAGTATTATCCTCTTCTCCATAGATCCCACCCATATAATCCGTAATAGTATTATCCTCTTCTCCATAGAGCCCACCCATATAATCGTCTAAGCTTTTGTAAGTTGGTCTTGTCAAAAAGAAAAAGCAATTATACATATAGTGAGAAAAAATAGTAAAAATACATAGTAACTGATGTGTCAATAGTAATTAAGGGTAAAATGATAATTTGGGGGGAACGAAACGGCAAAATGGCAATAAAATAGAGATACACATCAATTATTATATTTTCTCACTAAATTATTTCACTAATAGTATCATTTTCCTATAACTAATTAGATTTTTTTTTTTTAAAAAAAAGAGAAATAATAATGATAGACTTATCAACCATTGAACAGAAGTAATAATAATAATAAACCCCAGGGCCATGGCTGCTTCGCAGAAGCTTCGTCGTGATCCTGCTCCTCCTCCTCCTCCTCCACTTGCCGGCCGCTATTAACGCCGTCCATCCTCCTTTCCTATTCTTCCCTCTTCCCAACTCCCAACCATCCCATTCCCATTATCCCTTCACTTTCCATTTCTTTTTTCCGGTTTTACAATTCCAAGAAGGTTTTTTTTTTTTTTAGGAGTAAAAAGAAGAATAGAAACTAATTTATTTTGGGGGTTTGAAGTTTTCTTAGCTGCAAATTCATGCAGCCCATCTTCTTCAATTTAATTAAGTTGGATTCTGTGGGTTTGGATCAAGTCTGTAATCAACTGGGCTGATCTTCCTCACCAATCATCAAGGTATATTTTATACCTGCAAATTTTCGTTTTGTTTGTTTACGAGGTTTAGTGGTGTTCTTTCAAGTTCAGATTCATATGCTGGTTCTGCATCTTGTTTTGTCGATCTAGTTTTGTACTTCCACGCTTGGGGGATTTCGATCTGGAAGCATCAACATTGGATCTTCATTAATTTTTGTCCTAAATCATTGCTCTTTTTTTCCCCCATTTTCCGAGTTAGACTTCATTTGGAGGGATTATCCAGATTCAGGAGTAACACAACAAACTTGGGCACCTCTGTATTTAGCTGCATTTTAGGATATGAAAATGAGTTTGACCATGTGAATGTTTATGAAACTTCATCTGGAATGCTTTCACTACAGAGTGAAAAGTCTGACCCTTTCACTGAATTATGTTTGTGTCTGTAGAAGTGGATGCAGGGCCTCTATGCTTGAGGCATCCGTTTGCTATTTTAACTGAAGTGAGTCAGCTTAGTAATTTTGTTCCGATAAATGCATGATTCTAGTGCTGCTCACTGGGGCTACATTCTGAACTGATCATGTTGTCTTCTGTTTCTTGTTTTTTTTATTTTTTTTGTTTTTGCTTCATCAGCCGGTCACTATTTGCTAAGGTAAAAAGATTTAGATGGGATCTACTGAGGAGAAGGTAGACTTGGATTCTGATGAAGAGATTCCATTTAGTTTATCTAACAGTGCAAACGGGAAAATTCGTCCCATGAACGTTGAGACGTCTCGAATTGCATCTCCAAGACATGTCTCTCATCCGTGGGCCTTGACCTTGAGAAAGATAAACCACATTACCGCTCTCAGAAGTATTTACGTTGTCTTAGTTAAAGCAAAGATCAACGTGCTGCTTCCTTTCGGACCCCTAGCGATTTTGCTGCATTACTTGACAGGAAAACAGGTGAGTTTTTTTTTTTCCTTTTCTCCCTGAAATGAGTTTCTCATTTTGCTTCAACACATGGAGAAGAATGCAATTTTCTTTTGGTCTTCATCATATTTTTATGATGAGCTTTTTCTTTGTTTTTCAGGGGTGGGTCTTTCTGTTCAGCTTGGTGGGAATCACACCACTGGCCGAGCGTTTGGGTTATGCGACTGAGTAAGTATTATCTTTGCCACCTTTGACCTACCTGCTTCTTCCGTTCCGATTTTCAATATTTAGGGATAGCAGATTCAAATAATTTCCTTTGCCATAATGCAGGCAACTGGCATTTTTTACTGGACCTACAGGTAGAGTTTGGTTTTGTAGTTTTGCCCATAAATGCTATGTTGGGAGCTCCATAGCACTTATTGTTTCTCACGCGCTTTATCCTCACGTACACATTTTGTTTGGAAATGCAGTGGGTGGTCTTCTAAATGCTACATTCGGTAATGCTACGGAGATGATAATTTCCATATATGCTTTGAAGAATGGGATGATTAGAGTTGTTCAACAATCTCTACTTGGCTCTGTTTTATCAAATATGCTACTAGTGCTTGGATGTGCCTTCTTTTGTGGTGGGATTGTACATCGTCAAAAAGATCAGGAATTCAATAAGGTTAACTATTTTTCCATTGCTTTAAATGCATGTTTTTCCATGCATGTATCCTCAATTTTTAAAATCAATTTTATGGTGGGGTGAAAATGGAAAACTGCTTCTTTTGGTGCTTTCTGCAACCTGTGTGAAGAAACGCTAATGTTTGGTTGAATTTTTCTTAAGGCAACTGCCTTGGTGAATTCAGGATTATTGCTGATGGCTGTTATGGGCTTACTGTTTCCTGCTGTGCTTCACTTTACCCACACAGAGCTGCATTCTGGGAAGTCAGAACTGGCGCTTTCCAGATTTAGCAGCTGCATTATGTTGGTGGCATATGCAAGCTATCTTTTTTTCCAGTTAAGGAGTCATAGGAGTTTATACGACTCTATTGACCAGGTGCGTGCATGTGATGACTTGGGTCTTTGCTTTTTTGTCATGCTAACGATACTTGTCATGTAATACATTTGTCTCTACTTGTTCCTGAATGTCTAATGTCAATTATGTTGAATGATTTTTATGTGGCTTTCAACCGTAATTTGTTGTCATATGTAGGAGCAGGGGGTTAACAATGAAGATTCCGATGAAGATGAGGAAGCTGAAATTACTATGTGGGAAGCTATCGGCTGGCTAGCAATTTTGACTTTATGGATCTCTATACTATCTGGATACCTTGTCGATGCCATACAGGTAGTAGCCTCTACATTGTTTATCCATTTTATTTTTTATTTTTTTTTATTTTATTGTGTGGCTTAGGTTGAAACAACAATGACTCAAGTTCCTAAAATAAATGGTGTCTAGTTCGTAGAATTATTTTGACCTGCTGTCTCTTAATAACCTTTTGAAACCTACATCTTGATATTTCAATACAGTACTGCCGAATCACTTGATTTATATGCTCAACCACCTCTTTGCATGACTCATGAACATTTTCTTTTCAAAGGCTGTTTAGAACTCTGTTGCTTATGTCATATTAGCTAGTGCCACCTATTAATGTCATGAGAACACTTTGGATATTCATTTTTATCATTATTAAGCCAACAGAACTTAGTTTCAGAAGGGAGAAATAGCCTGTTATAACTGGTGACAGTTGATGTTATTGGTTTCCACTGTATCAATTTTGTGTTTCTGTGTGCATCGTGATGACTGATGGACAGAAGTTTAAGCTATCATGTGTGATATTGGAGTTGTAATTGTAATACTCTCTCTGTCTGTCTGACTGTCTCTCTCTCTCTCTCCAGGGAGCTTCTGACACGCTAAATATGCCTATGGCATTTATTAGCGTAATCTTGCTTCCAATTGTGGGGAATGCTGCAGAACATGCCAGTGCTATTATGTTTGCGATGAAGGATAAGCTTGTGAGTCGGTAACTACTGGTTTGATGACATTTTGGCTATGGTGGATCATTTGAGTTGACATTATCTTTTTTGTTTACAGGACATAACACTTGGAGTTGCTATAGGTTCTTCCACCCAGATATCGATGTTTGTGGTGAGTGTATGACTGATCCCTTCTAGTTAATGCCATGATTCCCATCTGATTGCTGAGCTGATATTGCCTAGAAAACTGTAACTATTACACTGTTTTATAGATTTGCAATAAGCTTAAAAAACTTGTGCTGCTGATTTGCAGATCCCATTTTGTGTAGTTGTCGGATGGTTTATGGGGCAACGGATGGACTTGAATTTTCAGCTCTTCGAGACCGCAACACTCTTTATCACAGTGTTGGTGGTGGCGTTTATGTTGCAGGTGCGTGTTAACCTGTACTACTATTAGTTCTTTTTACCATCAGTCATGCCTGACCCTAGAGTATCAATTCAAGCATATAATTTGGAAGGTGGAAAAAGAAAAGAAGAAAAGAATGGACGGCTAGTTGAACTGCATTTTAGGCAAATTACACTACACCTCACCAAACATTTGACAAACCTTGAGAGTATTAGTTTTGGCTATCAGCATTGGCTCAGAAATTCTTTGCCTCCCCCTCTTTTTCGCAGGAAGGGACATCTAACTATTTTAAAGGGCTGATGCTCATCCTGTGTTACCTCATTGTTGCTGCTAGTTTCTTTGTACATGTTGATCCGACAAATGGTAAGTTATTCGATTCACTAGCTTTTAATATAAGTGTAGACATTTCAAATTATTCTCTCCACTGAATCTTGTGGTACGAATGTCGCAGATGACGATAAGTAGGTCACTCTATAGAATACAGGCGTTACAATTGGTTGCTGGGAACAAAATTGGTGTTTTTGCTCCCGCAAGACTTTTGGATTAGTCTTGGCTGGCATCAATAGAAATGATGGTTAAGATGTGGTTTTGTATTGTATATCGGGCAGCCACTCACGCTCGCTAGAGAAAACAGCAATGCCAATTCGGCATAGCAGATGGAAACAGTGGGTAAATAGTCAGCTACGGTCATTTATTGTCGTAAAACGGACAGTTTACAAGTACTTGTAAGGAATTGGACAAAAGCTGATTTCTTTAGGAATTATAATCTTAGAGGGTCTTCATCAGATTTTATTGCGGACCAGGAACGTGATATCTAAGTCAAAAACGTTTATAGTGAATTTTGAAGCTGTTTGAGCAAAAATGACTATATTGTGCCTTCTGAAAACAAAAACAAATGTAAAAACTGCAGCTACCATTCAACTGAATCTCTTTATTCTTTTGCAAGTACAATAGCTTCTTATTACTTATCAAATCCTGCAATCATGATTGACATTCCCTCTTCCATCACCACAAAATGCATAACCGGAGCATTCCTTTGCCCTCAAAATAGAACGGAACCAACAAGTAATTGATCATACAAAATAACAAATTCCACAAATGCAAAGCTTGACATGCCTATAAGCACTACCCTTATCTCGTGAAAATTGATAGCAATGTCCCTTCTCCAAAAATTACAACAAAAAATACATATATAATCAGTCCACCCCAAAATTTTTGTCTAACCGGAGGGGGACTGATTTTTGGTGTCCTAAAAGAACAATAAAAGCTTGAAGAGCATTCCCGCTACCATGCAATACATTTTATAGGGAAAACCCCCTGCATTTTCCCCGTAAAGAACCATCGCCGCACTAGAGGTACTCAATGTAAGAGTGAAATAGCCTAACAATGTATATTTTACACAGTTCAACAACTATAAAAACCTTAGGGTCAACTATTGTACAAGTAATCCCCTTAGATGATCTTAAACCTAGTATAGAGCAAGGCTATAGGAATTGGTTTAGATTCTGGCCACAACATTTGGTTTATATTCTGACCACAACATTGCTGCTCTGATGCTCAAAATCTTGGCCATCAGAAGGTGCTTGATTCATTGATCACTGTAAAAAGTTACTTTCACCAAATTGAGAAACTTTAGTTCCCGCCAAAACGACCTTCTTTCCTAGTACGTGATCGACTATCTGATCCTCCAAACTTCCAAAGTGTGTCTCTCCGAGTAACAATTTTTATAGGGTGAGCTTCTGTATTGAAAACCCACTCATCCAAGGAAATGACTGAAGAAGGTGAGAAAAGAAGATAAAGGTATTTGAGTGTTTCTGCAAGAAAGAAGCTCTGCATCATGTTGTCTTTGACGCCGGTATTAACCTGAGATTTGACAAGGAAAATAAGCAAGTACATCCAAGTTCTAATCATCCAAAGGCAAAAATATAACAAATATAGGAGCTAATCTGATCTAACAAAAATCAAGTAATGGTTGCAGAGTCCGTACATCCTTTAGTCCAACATATCCGGACTCTATCCTAGAGTTCTTCTCAAATGCTTCAAATATGTTCCAACCCCACTCTTGATATGTCTTGTTACCAGTAAGTCGCCAGAGATAGAAGAGCGATTCAACTGTCTCGGGCCTCAGTATATTCCATGAAGTTCCAACGCTCATATCCTTTGGATGTTAGATCAGTAAAAATAATGAATATCATCATAATCTATTTCTTCCTAAAGATACATCGTACTATTATATGTATAATTAACAATGATCATCAATGACTATAAAAGGGAACCTGTCCAGCATTGAAAAAATAGTTCTCCCCAGCCAATTTTGTTGGAGTCGACTGGTAGAAATTATAGCATGTCCATGCAAGCTGCGTCAAAATGACCCACAAAAAGGAAGAGCAGAACACTGATTCAGTTTTGATTAACTTTGCAAAACAGTATAGCCAAAGGGAGAAACAAAGATTAATAGTTTTATATTTCAATCATTTTTTCACGCGAAAATGACCTCTCATAATATCAGAGCATCATTGCAAAATATAGCAAAGTAAAAAAGCTTCACAATGCTTCTAGACAGTTTAAGAAGATATAAATGTCTCGAAAAGGAAAGATTTTTCACTTCACCTCTTCAGCTAGGGAGAGGAATTTCTGGGATTCATCAGATGGATAACCAGTAGACCCTAACGCTATCATCCCAGGAGCAAAACATGCTAATTCATCCATCTGCAAAGATTTCAGCAGAAAAATAATTTATATACCATCAACTATAAGAAGGCACTATTCGTAGATAGTTGTTATTCAATACAACACCTTATCAGTTAGCGAATTTCCAATCTTCTCACAGATATATGCAAAAGATGAAGGAGTAGTCCTCTTAACCAAGCTCAAGAGACCCTTCATTGAAGTCTCCCACATTTCTCTGTTTTCATTTAACCATGCAAAAAACCAAATTTCAGATAGAAAATCCAGGGTTTGTCAAAATTTTGGATGGACACAGTTAGTGATGCTGCCACATTTCACAAGCAGATATGCTTGCTTAAGTTACCTTCTGGGAAAGGTGGAAAATTTTGAAAACAAGGACAGTTTTCTCACCTGTAATGCTTGACGGCAGCAGTTTTATTTCCCTGAATCCAGGCCTTCAATAAATACTCGTAAAAACTACAAAGTAAAAGGTTTCACACATCATGACCATAGATATATTTTTTTTATCTTAAGAACAGCAATATACAGAAAGGAAAAGCAGTCGTGTATATGTAAAGCAAACAGCTACAATAAGCATGTACCAGGGAAGCAAGTACATTCATAACATAGTGATGTAACCAAAATAAAGAAACAGTACCTGTCTCCCATAGCCCCAAATGTAATCGTGGAGTATGCTGTTGTTCCTCTTTCGGGATTAATATAAATGGGAAGCAAACCATCAGCAGGAAAGGTTTTATTGAACTCCAAAATAGTATTCTCAACCTGTAAGTACCGAAGTATAACATCAAATGAAGTCAGAAGATTATCACTAAAACATATGCTTTGCTAAAATATTCCTTATCTTTTCCCTTGATGCATGCAAGTTAGTCTACTCTATCTAGGTGTAAACCTACAACGCCTTCAGTGTGTACAGGATAGTTTCATCACAATACCTTCTGTTGATACTTCGGATTTCCCGTCCTTTCAGAAAGAGCGATAAATTCTAGCTGCTCTGTGCCAGAATCAGCCAGTATACTATTACCCTAAAAACGAGGGAAGAAATTCAGAAACTACAGGTCGATGGACAAACTCCAAAACCATGAAGAAAAGTATAATGTACTTATAAACAATAAACTCAATCTACATGAAATAGTTAAGTTTTCAGAAAATTGAGAAGTATCTCGGTTGTCAAAAGAAAGCGACCACAGAAGTTTAGCATCCTCGAACAAGCAGCAGGTTTCTTTTTGATTTACAAATTGAGGAGAAATTTCTCGGTTGTCAAAAGAAGTGTCCGCGGAAGTTTAGCATTCTCGAACAAGCAGCGACAAAGTTCTTTTTGATTTACAACAACGAAGTTCTTTTTGATTTACAAGATTACCCCCAAGGAGGTTCACCAAATCATCAATTCTGATCATTTTTTAGGTATTAGAGAATAAGACATCCTTGTAATACAGACACAACAAGCAGCATGTATGAAGTTAAATTAGCAAATCAAAAGCTTAGGGAGATCATTTTTCTGGATTGATATAAATCACTAAATTTATGTTACTAATGACAGAGTGAGTTCCATCCTTCTAAGTATAGTTAATAAGTATTTTCTAACGATGAACATAAAACTCTTCAATGTCCTGATTTTTGTCAAAATTATACAAATTGTACAACGCTGCCATACAAACTGACATATCAAATAAATAAAACTAAGTAGTGAGCAACTTTGTAACGGTACCAACTAGAATATGGTTGAGAATAAGCACAGGACTAAAACAAACAACTCTAACATATTAACTCATTGAACAAAGGCTTTTTCTCACCAATCCTCACATTATTGAGCAAAGAAATGAAATTATTTAACAACAACTCACCCCAGTCCATCCTGGATTATGCGGATTTCCATGAGCCAAGTTAATAATGTTATAAGGGATGCCAGAAGGCGTATCCCATGCAGGCAGCAGTCTATCAGCAATGTCTACAGCCTTATCCAGGAAAACCTTGTCTCCAGAAAGATCGTAAGCACTTAGAAGTCCGCCAACAACCCTGAATTGTAAAGAAAAGTTCAGTATCCTAGTGCATTCGGCCAGTTCTTTCAAAGATAGCGGACAGCGGTTTTAGCATTTATACCCGTGAAAATAGATGATCAAAGACAAATGATACAATAACATATTAAACCTTACAAAGCAACCTTATGGTTGTCTCAAACACACTTGCATCATAATTCTTGTTAAAATCCAAGGAGTTCGCCACCCACCTGCCACGAGATTAATAGTGTTAAAGTAAATTTCAAAGGAATAAAATAGTTCCTTTTTTTTCAAATCAAGAACGCCAACAGAGGGGATTGTATGACAAGGCTCACAATAAACAAAACAAAGCTCCTTAGTATAGCCAAAAAAGAAAAGGGAGAGTGTAAAATTACGAAAACACCAAGAATAATAATTTGAACAGAAGAAAGAAATTTTCCAAATTTGAGAAAGGTGCTAATCATAATCATTAACCCCTAGTATTTGAAAAAGCGATCAAACTAATAGAACTGGTTCTATGAGAGAGACAAAAACATTTATAGCACTTTAAAGATACAAGCCCCAGAAGGAGGTTTCCAATCAACCTAGACCTGACTTTTTTGAAAAGATATAAACTTACTCTCTGGCTTTCTGGAATTGTTCATCCAATCCCATTATGTATAGAGTATCAAGAGCGTCTATTAGAGTGGCTCCAAGACCACCGAAGCTGTCGACACCACTCTTGGTTTGCGGCTGATACATTGGAAAGAAACAGCATGTTACACAATTTTTCTATACAAAGAAACATGTTCGATAATTTTTCCCCTATCGGTCAAATAAGCAAACAAGACCAATCTACCCTGAGGAGAAAACCCATGAACCTTCAAAAAAAAAAAAAACCTGAAGTTCATCATGGCCCCACGCATATTTTTCGTACGAGGTCCAAGCATGGAGCATAGCATCTTTCACTTTTTCTCTTCGCTGAAGAGTTACAGGGTCGTCTGGGGAATCATCTCTTCTTGCCCTGCTGATTTTTCCTTTAGAGATGATGACACCTTCACTGTGAACACCTTGGCCGGTCTTTAATTCTTCTAACTGCATATACCCATGAAAGGTCCAATGATGACGAAATGGTAAGAGAATCCTTACTGAAATGCATGGGCATCAAGAATGAACAACACTGGGGGAAAAAAAATCCCACAGAACTGTATACGCAATCTCTGTAACATTAGAATGAAGACAACAAGCATGTCTAACTTTACTTGAGAAGCATCAGGCTTAAAGTGCGATTAGAAGTGTTTGATTCTTTATTATTGAACATCTTCAAGGAAACTGGAGGAACAACTCAAAACCCTAAACATGAGCTAACTCAAATTAGGGAAAAAGCAAAGGCTATGTCTAACCAGAAAATTTGAACAGCATCGCTAACTAAGAACAAATACATTATACAGAAAGAAACTTAAGACAAACCTTACCAGATTTTGAAGATGAACGACCTCTTCGTTCAACTTGGAGACCTCTTCCTAGGAAAACATAAACAGTCCAATCAGAAGCTTAGAAGATCAAATATAATCCCAACGACAGAATCATTGATAAATACAGACAAAGACACCAACTAAAAATAAGTTTTATTACAATTTAATAGACAATGTAACATAAAAAGGTGATCTTTGTACCAACTCCTAGGAAGTACATAAATTGAATTTATCAAAGAAGCAACCAAACAGAGATTTAGCCAAAAAAAAATAAAAAAAAGTTCTCTAGAGACTACAACCAAAAGGATTAGTCTTTCTAGTAAGTACATAAATTGAATTTATCAAAGAAGCAACCCGATTTAGCCAAAAAAAAAAAAAGTTTTCTAGAGACTACAACCAAAAGGATTTATCTTTCTCCCAACTTCAAACGAATTATCTGACGCAATGCACGGACTAAATGCAATTTAACCATAATCACGATACTATAAGAGCTAATTAGTATATCATAATCCCAATTTCTAGCAAGTAACAAACTCCCTTAAAAAATTAAACTGGGGGAAAGAACAATCTAAAGGGGCAATAATGTCGGCCAATTAATTATTTCCTTCACGGGAAACACGGATGCAATAGATCAAGGTCGAACAAAACAAGTTTTACATGTGCAGCTGAGCCAACGCATTCATTGACACGGGAACTCAAGGGAAGATCCATAGAAATCAAAACTCTAAAAACAGATAAACAAAAAAAATTCCAAACGCAGATAAAAAAACGCAACAAAGGTTAGGGATTTGCCAATAACCCACTTCCCCATACTTCCTTTGCTCGAGCATTCAAATCATTATTCAAAAAACAAAAGGAGCGAGGAAGCATAAGCAAATTGACAATAAAAGTGAACGAAAGTAGATGAAGAAATAACTGAGAGTGGATAAATCCAACAAACCCATTTTCCAATGATATCTACTCACGCCATTCAGATCGCTCATTATTCACAAACGGGGAAAATGGTCGAGGGGCGAGGGGGGGAAAAGTGAAAACAAAATGCAAAAAACAAACCTGGTGCTCCCGGACAAGGGTTTGGCGATCCCAAACGAGCAAAGTGGCGCAGACGAAGAGGATAAAGAGCAAAGCCAGCCTTTTGGGACGTTTCAAATAATAAGCTGGATTGAAGTATCTCTTCCAGCTACTGCTGGGAGACGATGATCGGCTCCTGCCCATGATTGATTTCAAATTGATGGTGGAAAAGGTTCTGTGCAATGATCCAAAAAAAGTTTGGATTTTTTTTTTTTTTTGATTGAGATGAATAATGTGCAAGTCAATCGCGTAATTCAACAACGGGGGGAGGGGATCAAGAAGAATCCGATCTCCGGCCGGCCTTCACCAACAGAAGGACCGAAGTCGGAAAATGGGAAAATAGTTGGAAATTCCAACCACCAGAGAGACGGAAAAGACTTTTAGAGAAGCAATTTTGTTGTTTGAACTAAATTTTGGGTACAATAATAATGATGGTTGAACTAACCAACCCAGCACATCTTCAAAATTCCTTTAACACAATTTTCTTTTTTCTTCTTGTTTAATCTCCTTTTTTTTTTTTTAATTTTAAACCTTGATGAAAGGAAAATGGCCGCTTTTTGGATCGAAGATAATTGGAGGTTTGGAGCTAAAGAAGGAAAAAAAAAAAGAGCACTTGTTACATGATTTCCTGATATTTGTTTTTTTTTTTTTTTTTTTTAGAACTGCATATCTTCCTAATATTGCAAAACATAAACTTTGGTAACAAACTCATCTTCAATATTTTTTTTTTAGAAAAAATATTCCGTACCTCAAATTTTAATTAATCTAATTTATATACCTCTACATATGCTCATTTTTTAACTCTACAATTGATATTTGGTTAAAATTGTCCCTTACATTTTATAATACTAATTTTTTTCTTTTGGCCATTAACACTTTTCATGTACGTTTAACAACAAAATTCGGTCGATTAGGGTTAGCTTATATACCAAACACAGATGGTGGTGATGATTTTAAGAGCTAGCACAGAGAAAATTGTAAAATTGACAAATAAATTGGGGTTTACAAGGAGGGAGGGGCAAGGGGGATGGTGGCTCATAAGGTTGCAATGTTCGGGAAGTTTGTTTGTAATTTTACATTAATGTATATACTTTGGTATCTCAAAAATTATTGTTCAATTTAACTTTTTAAAAAATTTGTATTAAAAAAATATTTAAACTGGATAATAATTTCAAGACGGATAAAAATATATATATATATATATATGTTTTGTAGTAATACTAGTCAACGCATTACATCTTTCACAACACATATACTTTAGGTATTGACTATTATATTGAGAATTCGAAGTCGAACACTAATACGGGGGTGTGTGACATAAACAAAAGTTTTTGACGAAAGTGTAAAAGAAAAAGGTTGCGCTTCTTAGGAAGAGGTTTGATGCGATAGTTAAGAGATTATAATGAAGATGATTATTATTGGAAAATTGAAAGTTTTATTTCCGTTGAAGTCATTCATTTATTTATATATATATATTTTAAAAACGTGCTCAAGTCCTAACTTTACGGACATAAAAATCATACTATTAATTATAAGTTCTTACCGTAAAGTCGAGAGTTTTATTTTTCGTTGAGATCACTCATTTTTATTCTAGTTTATTTTTGTTTTTTTTAAAAAAACCGTGCCTCGGACATTTGCGGGAAAGGTCACGGTTGACCAAACTTATTTAGATCAGGGTTGACCTTTCGTAAGTCAACTTTTATGTAAATGAGGTTGTTCTGATTTTACTTGTAAATTGAAGGGCTGATATTGTAAATAGTTCGACAGCTCTCTCCCAAATACTATTCCAGTTTGTTCGAAGTAAAACCCTAAGCCAAACTTGAAGAGGTTTTACTCTCACTACATATCACAAAAACTTCACCGGCATCTTATCTGGTAATTAGTCCTATAAAAACTTCGTCTGCTTTCTCTGTGTTTTTCGAAAGAAAAAGAGGTCATATATTTAATCAATTCATGTTTTCGCATCTTTAGATGTCTTGCAATTGATTGATTCCATTTGCTATATTGTTGGGTTTGCAGTTACAGAAAGTCTGTTCATTGCATATTAGATGTTTGATTTTATGCCTACCTGAATTTTCAATGTAAACTCGGTGAAGAAAAATATTCCGTTTGTGATTTCGTGCCTAAATTTCCCTGGAGCCTGTTGGGAGGCAAAAATTTGCTCCATGTGGGGTGCATATTTTGAAAACTTCAACCAAAGTTTACACGTTCTGTTGTTGTATGGTTCTTTTGGGCCATGAAGCAAAAGAAACTAAAAATAAAAACACCTTACTTGTTTTGTATGACATCTTGTTTGATTACATGGCCTCACTCTCATCCAATATGTGTTATCATTTCCTTTAGGGATGTACAACCTAAAGGCAAATTGTCTTTCTGTTGAGCTAAACGGATGTAACACAAAATAGAGTGGCAATGAATATGACTAAACCTTAGTCACAAAAGGAAAATAGTAGTATTTTCGGAAATGTGATTATCAGTTAAGAGGTAGGGATGGAGCTCCAACAAGGTTTTCTTCTCTTATGTTTTATTAATCATACTTGTCAACCTAGTTGCTGATTTTGGTATTCTTTTGTTATCCTGTAGTTAAAATATGCATGATTAGTTTTGTGCCATTTGAACCCCGTTGCTGGTAGGCAGTTGGCTGATTTATTGGTGCCATTCTGTCCTTTTTTTTGGCTGGATTTGCAGGGATTTTTTTTCAGAAAAAGATTGTGTAGTTTTAGTGTTGAAGGCAAAAAAATTCGGTTAATTGCAACCCGAACCGAAAAACCCGATCTTATAAGCGGCCGGTTTGGTGGGGTTTGCACATTTTTCGGTTCAGTTTGTGTGTGGGTTTCTTAAGGATGAAAAATCGAGTTACACGAAACGAATAAGCCCTGAACCGCCCCAACCGCCCGTATTAACACCCTCTTAATTGATTATGCCTTTCTGTGCATTTATTACTGGTTAAGCGTGGTATGAATTCTGACAACCTGTTCAATTTGTAGCATTTGTGAGGATGAATTTCAAAGACATGAAGGTTCCTAAGGTTCCTGGTGGTGGTGTCCCTTCTGCCTTGATTAAGTTGGGGATTGTCGCTGGGCTTGGAGTATATGGAGTTGCTAACAGTCTCTACAATGTTGAAGGAGGGCATCGTGCTATTGTTTTTAACCGAATTTCTGGCATCAGAGAGAAGGTTAGACATTATCCGTAGCTTGGAAACTGTTGAAATTCTGTTGCCCTGATCATTGCTCCTTGATATAGGAAATCTGTAGAGCGTTTGGTTTTCATTATCTATATAATGGTATCAATGTTAGCAATTAGGCAGTTCTTTTGGAACTGGGCAATGAGGTATAGATGTTTTAGAAAGTTTTTCTCTGTATAGATGTGTTTACATTTCAGATGCTGGTATATGGGAGATTGGTGGAGTAATTTATGATCATCTTATGTTGATATGCTCATGTAAGCAGGAGCTCCTGAAATCTTGTTCTGAGATTATATCTCCTTTCTGATAATTTATCATTAGTGATGTAATCCCTGTTTTATGGCTATGGATGGCTATAGCTCCTTTTAGTACAAATGTGTTTCTTATTTCTTTTCTGACTCAGACTTCCCTCTTATTTAGGTTTACCCTGAAGGCACACACTTGATGGTCCCCTGGTTTGACAGGCCTATCATCTATGATGTTCGTGCTAAGCCTAATCTCGTTGAGAGCACTTCTGGTAGTCGTGACCTGCAAATGGTAAATAAGCAAACTCTTGTTGCATTTCATTAGATATCTAGTTCTCTGACAATGTTTGGCATAATTTAAGTTCCTTTTGATGAATAGGGTAACAAGCCTTCATTTGTATAGATTCTGAATGAATACTACTGAAGTTAGGCTTTCCATGTGTTCTTTAGATGAAAATGGTAATAAGCATTCATTCGTTTATATTCTGGATGAATACAATTGAATTGATGTTTTCCTTATATTTTGATATTATTTTAAGAAGCCTTTTTCTAGTAAAAACTGCATTGGTAAACCTCAATGCAGTAATTTTTTAAGTTTCTCAATCAGGCAGATATGTTAGTTTGACATGCCTATTTTGCAAGCTGTTGATAAATGTCATATAGTAAGTTGTATTGAGTTGGGATGTTCTCTCATAAACATTTATATTGTGCTGTTATTAGTTTTTGTTGTGTTTCTTGTAATGTCTTATTTGCATACCATTTGGTTATGTTTAGGTAGAAAGTATGTAATTCCTTCATGGAATCTCTACCATTGTGAACTTCAATTGAGTAAAATTTTTCCTTCAGCATTATGGTCTACTTTTCTGACTGATCCGGATGGTTATATAAACTTGGACACAGTTGTAATTATACTCGTCGTTGTGTTTACTCTGCCAATATCCTGGAAGAAAGTATGATGTTTGTGCTGATAGTTTAGTTTGTCGGTCATAACCCTCTAGCATAATCACACATAAAAATGGGGTTCTGATTTCTGTTGCTGCATTAGCTTTTCCTGTATATGGATTCATTCTTTGAATCTATTGGAAGTAACTGAAGAAACCATTGTATGTTGCTTGACTATGGTTTTACTGTGCAGGTGAAAATTGGTCTTCGAGTTCTTACCCGTCCAGTTCCAGATCAATTACCCACGATCTATCGGACCCTTGGTGAGAATTATAATGAAAGAGTTCTACCTTCTATCATCCATGAAACACTGAAAGCTGTTGTTGCTCAGTACAATGCTAGCCAGCTCATTACCCAGAGAGAGGTACATTATTGATTCTCATGCTTGACTATTGATTGCTTATTTGCATATATCTAGCCCAGTTGAGGTGACACGTGCTCTGTTCCTATAATGTTTAGCTTCCAGAATCTTGTCATCTAGTATATTCTTTTTGTCTGGTGGTTGTTTAAAAATATCACTTGCAGTTTGATGGGTAAGTATGGAATTTTTGGAACTTTTAGCTGCAACTAAGTTTGTAAATTTTATTTGTAGGCTGTGAGTAGGGAGATAAGGAAGATCCTGACTGAAAGGGCATCCAACTTTAACATTGCGTTGGATGATGTTTCCATTACTAGCCTTACTTTTGGGAGAGAATTTACAGCAGCTATCGAAGCCAAACAAGTGGCTGCTCAAGAGGCTGAAAGGGCCAAGTTTGTTGTTGAAAAAGCTGAGCAAGACAAGAAAAGTGCAATTATTAGAGCTCAGGTGAGAAAATTTTCCATTCTAAAGCTGCCGTAAATTCTGTGTGTATACAAGCACTATGAATGCATTTCTCATGTACTGAAATGGGTTTTGTTTACCAGACCTTCACATTTTCCTGTTTGGCAGAAGAGTTTGTTTCGAGTTGTAGTTACTCTGTTTTAAAAGAACATGCTAACTTGTATCATCTTTTATCGTTTTGGTGTCCAGGGAGAGGCTAAGAGTGCCCAGTTGATTGGTGAAGCAATTTCCAACAATCCCGCCTTCATCTCGCTGAGGAGAATTGAAGCATCAAGGGAAATTTCTGCCATTCTCTCTGGCTCTGCCAACAAGGTCTATCTAAATTCAGACAATCTGTTGCTCAATCTCCATGAGATGAACTTGAACCCCACTGGAAGGAAGTAAGCTCTTGAAGACAGTTGTCGATTTTGGCATCCCGCAAGGCTAGAAAGGGTCTACGAGGACATAAGATGACCTGAAACTAGAGTCATTTTTTGTTCTGGAATCTGGAATGGTGCACTGGAGAGACATTGATTATTGCTAACATCTCTTGGAAATTTTTCTGGTATATATGGTTTTGGCTTCCGTCCCGAAGCGATCGAAGTCCAACTTGCAAGCCACTGAACTTAATATTAATCATCGAAACACCAATTTTTGGGGTTGGAATACATTTAATTTTGTTGTCATTTTTTCCACTCTGGTTGACGACCACTATGAAGCATTATCGAGCAGCTTGTACATTCCAAACTTCGACCAACGATAGAATATTGTTGCTGGATTTGAATCCCTCGATTGGGACTAGCTTATATACCAAACACCAACTGTTTAGAGCAACTACCAAAATTAAAAAAAAAAAAAAAGAAAAAGAAAAAAAAGTCTATTTTTTATGTAGGAAAATTGTAAAATTGACAAATAAATTAGGGTTTACATGGAAGGAAAAGGGGCCTGAAAAAATAAAGTAAAAATTGTATAGGAAAAGTCAATAATTATCAAAGATAAATTTTGAGCTGGTAGTAGCCAAGTTTGCCTGTAATCTGACATATTACATGTATATTTTATGTTTTGTTTGTTTGGAAATAATAGAATACTCAATGTACATCTTTCAAAACACAAATACTTCATATGTATTGTTTTGAGTTTTTGAAGCCTGGACTTTTTACCGAAATATATTCTCATAGGAAGGTTTAGACACAACTATATTCGGTTGGAGCGGGAGTAGACAGAAGTAAGGTGATTTCCGATAGGACCTTTGGATTTCTGAAATTCGACTTTTTAATATTAATAATTGAACTCTGGATGTATTTATGTCCAAAAAAAATTTTAAAAAATCAACTGTTCACAAAAAATTTAATTAAAGCCGGACACTATAAAGCAAACGTCTTTGACAAAAGCCTAAAAAGGAAAAAGGCCGCGCCTCCGCCTCCTCCCACCCCACAACTCCACCATTCCGATTCTGCTGCTTCCAATCTATCTCCATGACAAGATTCTTCTTCTCTCCAAATACATAAAATCCCCCTCAAAAATAAAAAAAAAAAAAAATGGTGGTTTCTCCCCAAAATCTCTTCTATCATTTCCTTCTCCTCATTCTTACAATCACCCCACACCCTTGCCAATAATAATTACACTACTTTTTTGGGTTTTGGTTTGGTTTTTTCAACATCCATGGCCATGGCTTCTTCTTCTTCCTTTGCTTCCCTTCCTCCTTCTTCCATGGACGCTGCTCTTTCTAATCTCCTCCCCGCAACTGTCAATAACAATAGTTTCTTATCGGTTCCTCCCATTACCTCCCTAAGATCTTCTCTTCACCTTAAAAAAACCCCTTCTTTTTCTTCCTCTTCTTCTAGGCATCCTCCTCCTCCTCAACTTGTGGCGTTTGCAGCTCGTAAACCATCGTCATCCTCCTCATCCCATCACCCGCAGGAAGATGAAGGAGCTGCTGCCTCTCCTCCTCCGTTGGACAATCAGAATAATAATGGCTTCCAATTAGCTTCTCCTGACTCTCTTTCATTGCCTCAGGTAAAATCCTACATTCTTTTCTCATTCTGGAGATGAATTAAAATATAGAGTTTTGGATTTGTGGAAATTGATCCCCTGTAGGCATAAGGAACTATGTAATTCATTTTGTAAAAGTTTATTTATTTATTTTGGTGGAAATTCAAGTTGGGACTTCTCTTTGAACGTTCATTATCACAATTCAGGAACATTACAAATTAGACCTAGCTTTTGTTCCATTCTGTTAGTGTTCAAGTCAGGTTTGTGCGCGTGCATTTTTTGCGGGGGTTGAGGGGAGTTTACTATTTACTACTCCTTAGGCATACGTGGAAAATTTTATACATTCTGTTTGTTACTTTTAATGCTCCCTTCCGCATGAGAATTGTGTTCAAATTCTGTCTAAAACTTTGTGCCGTTGCCCTCTTCGTCTTTCTGAAGATTGATTCAGTTGATAAACAAGCTCGAGAAGACCATATTGATCGAAAATCAGATGTCATTACACCTGTTATGATTCCGCATGCCAACATGGCTGGGGGAGGCACAAGAGCTGGACTTTTTCGTACTCCCATATCTGGGGGAGTGCAAAGTGCCACCTCTGCTCACGGCTTACCGAGACCAGCTTTAGCTGTTAGAAATCTCATGGAACAGGTGAGTCGACATTTCGTCGATTACAAAGGAAGCTCGTTCAAGTGATATCTATACTTTTAGCGTTTGTCAGAGTGTGTCTCTCATTTTTTCTACTTGAAATTGTAATCCTTGTTTAATTCCCCTTCCACGTGACTAATTGAAGGCTAGGTTTGCTCACTTATGTACTGTGATGTCACGGATGCACCATAGAAGAGAAGGTTATCCCTTTGGTTCCCTAGTGGATTTTGCTCCAGATTCAATGGGACGTAAGTCGATTTCTTATTTGCCATCTTAGATTACTGTATTGTTTCAACTCTCTTGACCCTTTGCAATGAGTACTTAAGAAGATTTCGTAGAAATCTATGGGTCCTACCTCACTGGACTCTTATACTCCTTAATGAATTGTTAAAATTGTACTTTTGTTTTTGTTTGTAGATCCTATATTCTCATTTTCACCATTGGCCATACATACACGGAATTTGTTGGCTGATCCAAGGTGCACATTGGTTGTGCAGGTCAGTAACCTTTCACTTAAACGTTTCAGTATCTGTCCTTAACTTCCCAACGTCTTTTCTGATGTTCTTCACCTTGTAGATTCCTGGTTGGAGTGGTCTCTCAAATGCCAGGGTGACAATCTTTGGTGATGTTTACCCTCTCGCAGAAGACCAGCAGGTAACCTACTGATTAGAACTTCGGATGTCCAGAAATAGGTTCTGTCCTATTATTAGTCGTGTCATTACGGTGTTTTATGTCTCCTACTGTTATTAGTTGATCGATTTGATGTCTTTCATCAAAGTTTTAAGTTTAGATAGTTTATCTTTAGTTGCTTAGATTTGAGCACTGCTACCTTTGCTTGTTATTTCCCTGTCAATTCTTGTGAACTTTTGTTCTACAGTTTCTCCTTTTTTTCGGGCTCATATTTGATATTTTTAAATGGTTAATTTGCAATCACTTTTCACTTTATTGATCATCATGCCTTTGGCCTTTTCTGTTTTGATTATCAGGAGTGGGCTCACAAACAGTACATAGCAAAGCATCAGCAAGGACCATCGCAGCAGTGGGGAAACTTCTACTATTTTAGGATGCAAACTATAAGGTTAAAAATACACTATTATTAATCTGCATCAACCAGAAATTGTTCCGTAGGAATTGAATATGGCTCGGTTAAAAAACACTATTAAGGTTAAAAATAGTGTTAAACTTCTACTATTTTAGGATGCAAACTATAAGGTTAAAAATACACTACTAGTGACTTCCTAACTTTTGTCATCAAGCGTTAAGAGTAACATATCACCTTTTTTTCATCAGTGACATATATTTCATTGGTGGATTTGGTACTGTTGCTTGGGTTGATGTGAAAGAATACGAAACTCTTCAGCCAGACAAGATTGCTGTTGATGGTGGCGAGCAAAACTTGAAGGTATCTCTTGCTCCATTCTCACGTTTTTGAAGCATTACTGAAGCTGACAAGAATGATTACAAGAAAATCAGTATTACGGTTATTCTTAAGTGTTCCTGAGTTCTTTTTGAGGATTTGCCGACTATAAGTTCGCGTTGGCCGTGAATTAATAGGAGGCAAGACAAAATTGTACCTAGGAGCCTCTTGTAGAGGAGATTGCTTATTAATCCAGGCATCCTCCTAATGTACCTACAAATTTCAGTCATTAAAATTTCATGCGATAGTTTTGTCTTATCAGCAGTTGTGAGTCTCAAATTTGTTTGGGTCTGATGCCAGGGATTGTAAGAGTGATTATTAGATGTCTTCATTTTTCCTGCACTGTTGAAACTAGCAACCACTAATCGGCATCCACCCACCCTGTCTTTGAATCCTGTCAATGATCGAACTTAAAGATATTAACTGAGTGCGATTTGATGAGTAACGACTTGTCACGACCCATTGATACATTTAGAAAACCATGTTCTAGGTGTATCAGAAAACACTCTTTTTGCTAAGCATGTCTAATAAAATAGAGTGTAAGGGTCCACCCTGGAAACAAGCCAAGGGGCAGAGTAACTAATACCCAAGTCCTCTTCAAATCACTGGAGACAGTTACCCATCATACTGCTTGTCATGAGATTTTCTTAAGTCTTTAGTTCAGTTTGTGCTGCCTAAGAACCTGAAAAACTGCGGAAGAATCTGCCGTTGATTTTGTTATGTTATACGCTGAATTTGGTGCATCGTTCACTACTTATTGTTGCTGTTGCTTTGTCTTGTTTAATTTGAAGCACTTTTTGGAGGCAAGTCATGTGTGATATGTCTCTTTTGGTGGCCCATTACCTGTTTATTTGTTAAGAATTGAAGTTCTATGCATGAACAGGAGCTGAATGTTACGTTTTCAAAGCCCTTGAAAGAGCTGTTGTCACAAGAAATTGAAGTCGACGATGCGGCTCTTATTTCTATCGATAGTAAGGGAATTGATATCCGTGTACGCCAGGGTGCACAGGTTCTTTCATCTCTGGCTTCAGTTTGTGCCTCTTTTGAATTCTTGAATTGTCTTGCCTTCTTAAGAGCTAATGTCGCTTATCGTAATGCAGTTCAACATACAAAGGATTTCTTTTGAAGGAGGACAGTCAGTTGAAACCCTAGAGGAGGCCAAGGAAGCCCTATGGAAATTAATAAAGAAAGGTTGTGTGTATAATTTGCAGAAATGAATAGCTGCATTTTGGGTCAAAGATATAGCCCATACTGTAACAGTTTGTGAGGTTAAGAGAAAAGTGTAGCGACACCCAGTTTTGCAAAATTTTCATGTAAAATAAACTGGTAAACTTTCTTAGCTTTAGTTGTTTCAGTAGGTTTTAGAGCAGAATTATTCAGAAACTGCAGAGAAACGCTGGCCTTAAATTGAAACCAGAATAGCCTGAAGAGAGCTTGCTTATTCTTAAATTTTGTTGGGAGGGATGGACAGAGATTATGGATTGTTTCTGCGGAATCCATGGTGATGGTGGATGGTTTGAATAATGCTTTGTTGACGGAAAAATGAAGTTTGAACTGCTGAAGTCATTATGAATATTGGCCTGTGTTCATCTAGCTGGGAAAAACCAGAAATGATTCGATATGGGATAGTTATATTTTGGTTTTTCTTCCCACGAGTCTGGAGAAAATGTGTTGTTGCTATTTTACCATTATGTTATTGTTTTTTTTTTTTTTTTTGTGACAGCAAATGAAGGTTTGGTTTGAGCCTTAATATCCTGATGGTATTGACCACCAGGAGTCTCAGTATGGAGTGTGTATGCCATGATGCATTATAATACTCAAAACAATATGATATGTTAATGCAAAAAAGATGTAGAGAGAAAAGTAGCTATCAATGGAAGTTGGCATTTTGTTGATGATGATGAGTTTGAGATGTGGGCACAATTATCTCTGCAAGCTTCGGAATTTCTATCGTTGCTGTTATTATGAAAGAGATGCAGCTCAAATAGGCACCCACATTTCTCTTTCTCAGTCCTCAACTACACAGTAAACTCTTCATTTGAGTCGCCTCTACTGTCTCATTAGATAGGAACCTTTTTATATGTAAATATCTTTCCTCATCTTAGCATTATTTTCCATTCTTCCTCATAATCACTCTGCGCGACTGTTTTTACTTATCTGTCTCTGTCACAATTTTCTCTGCATCATTCATTTACGTTACTTCCTCTGTCCTAAAATTATCATAAGTACAATTTGAACTAGAAATGAAAACCCAAGTTGAATAATAATTATGGGACGGAGGGAGTATTGTGATTTGATTTTGGTTTTGTCTGTCTTGTTTTCAATGTACATTTTATTTTACTTTTTAACATTTTCGGGCTTTTTACCTTGTACTATAAAAGTAAGTACTGTAATAAAGATTGCTAAAGTGAAAATCACTCTCTCTAAAGCTGCTGAGTTGGTGAGCTGTAAATCCCCAACCAAGACAAATAAAATAAAAATCAATCAATGGTCAAACAGGAAAATGAAGAAGCAAACACTAAAAACACACCTTGATTGGATTGGAAGGAAGCAAAGAGAAAAGGAAAACAAGGGACTTGGGGGCAGCTGCCCATCCTCAGAGGGTCACTGAGTAGACCAATCTAGTAGCGCTTGCATAGCTTTAGGTTTGGACAAAAGCTCCCACCAATGGCTGGAAGCAGCAACGGATCATCTTCTTCTTCTTCTTCTTCTTCTTCATCAGCTGCGGACAACATCTGTAGATTACCAGAAGACCAGCTCTTGTCAATACTGTTACATTTGCCTGTAGACTCCATACTCTGCTTTGGGATAACCTGCAAAAAACTGAGGTCTCTGATTACTCAATCTGATGCCCTTTGGGAATCCATCTGCAGGAGAGATTGGGGTGCTTCTTTTGTAGATGTTCTTATCAATACCACCAACACCAACATCCAATGGAAGAAGCTCTATCAGCAAGTTTATCGGTTGGATTCTGTCTACTGTCATGGCAGCCTCTTGGACAAGGATGTGCCTAGCCCTAGAGCTTCTCACTCCTTGAATTTTGTTTCTGGATTTCTAGTTCTCTTTGGTGGTGGCTGCGAGGGAGGTACTATATTGCTTCTTTTTTTCAAAAGTTCTTTCTTTAACTCTCTCAGTTCTTACCGAAATAAGGCACCGAGGACAGTGGTGTCTAGGATCCTTTCGTTCTTGTTTAGATATCCACTGTTTGATTGTTAGTGTTCATTGATTATAAGGACGATATCTTTGACCTGCTTCACAATAATATCAGTCTCTTTTGAGCAGTTCTTGTTAACTTCCCCTTGGATACAAATATTTTCCTTTGATCTTATTCTTATTCTATTAGTTTTTGCTGATTTTGGTTGCTTTTTCTTTATATTGGAAAGAAGTGGTACATGTGATATGAGTTTGTAGAGTTTTTAGCTTATGCATTCGCCTTGGCTAATGGCACTTGTTTGCCAAAGCTGTTACAGTAAAAATTCTGATATTAAGATTTAAGACCTACTGGTTCAGCATGGTTTATTGACAATGACAAACCTGGCGAAACCCCAACACAAGTATCTGCTTTTGATTCACTGAATGCATTTTAAATGTCATCAATAATATGATTGATATAGCCGAGTTCATAGAACTGGTTGAAGATTTATGATTGTTCTTATAGTATTGACATTATTAAAAACCAAGAGAGAAGTTTTCTGTTTCTTTGTGCATTAACTTGGGTTGACTTGCTAACTCTTTCAACCGAGATGATGGTCATAAACTATAGTCTAGTCTGTATTATGGCCCTTCTTCCTGCTTTATTATCATGGCTGGTTTGATTAGCCCAGCATTCTTATTTTCCTTTGTTTTCTTCAATTCAGGTCGGCATCTTGATGATACATGGGTAGCTTACATGGGGGATGACTTTAAGAAAATATTAAAGTGGCAAAAGGTTGGTTCTGGCATTCCTACTGGGCGTTTTGGGCATTCCTGTGTTGTAGTTGGCGATGCTCTTGTACTGTTTGGTGGGATCAGTGACTTAGGAATTAGGAAAAATGATACCTGGATCGGAAAACTTATGTTGCAGGCTGACACATTTGCTGTCACATTGTCTTGGAGGCTGCTAGATGTGGAAAATTCAGTGGTGCCACCACCACGTGGCGCCCATGCT
Organism: Oldenlandia corymbosa var. corymbosa; assembly: GCA_949775105.1. Taxonomy (NCBI): domain Eukaryota; kingdom Viridiplantae; phylum Streptophyta; class Magnoliopsida; order Gentianales; family Rubiaceae; genus Oldenlandia; species Oldenlandia corymbosa. The sequence goes on from OX459124.1 coordinate 27,696,277, forward strand.
GCATGTTCCATCGACAAGAAGAAAATGCTCATTTTTGGAGGGATTGGCCCCTCTGGCACCCGGCTTGGGGATACCTGGATGTTAGAACTCTCAGAAAACCTGTCATGTGGAACTTGGCTTCAAATCATGGCTTGCCCATCTCCCCCTTCACGGTCTGGACACACTTTAACTCACATTGGTGGAGAAAATTCTATCTTATTTGGAGGGAGGGGATCACGTTACGATGTGCTCGAAGATGTGTGGCTATTTGAAGGAGGATATCCGGGTCAATGGAGATGGAGGCATATAGTTTTTGACTTGCAGAGCATCCCACAAGGATTATCCCTCCCGCGAGTTGGTCACTCAGCCACGCTTATATTAGGCGGCCGGCTGCTTATTTATGGTGGCGAAGATTCATACAGGCATAGAAAGGATGACTTTTGGGTATTGGACATTAAAATGCACCCCACCATCAGTCTCAAAATGTGGAAGAGATGGAAAGCAACAGGGAATAAACCTATGTGTAGGTCATTCCATCGAGCTTGCGCTGATGATTCAGGAAGGTACTTGTATGTGCTTGGTGGGATGGTGGATGGCTTGCTTCATCCTGGTGAAGCAGTAGGACTGAGGTTTGATTCTGGGCTGTTCCTTGTGGAGCTTTTGCTTTGAGGAGCCGTCGTCATCATCCTGTAAAGTTGAATAGAATGCTAAAGCTGACTGGGCAGTGCAGATTGAGCTGTTGATATGTAAAGCTTGTAAAATCGGTAGCTCTGGAATGAAGCATATTTATCCTGTGTTTTTCAAGTATAGCAAAGATTGTGGTACAGTCATGTATATTGTAGCCCTTTAAATAAGCTATTGCAGGTGTGGTTTTACTAATGCATAACCGACATCCAGTTGTGGTGCGACTGTTTACGACAATTTTTAATGTTGGAAATTCTCAACTGCGGAAATGCAGGCAGCACCTAGGCCTCCCTGGTATGAAAGTGAGGTTTATGTCTGTAGATCTGGGGGATTCTGGAAATCATCTCTTGATATAACTTGTCAATTTGGTTAAGATTGAATAGCAGCGTTGAGCAGTACAAATTGTAATTTTATAAAGCTTTTGCCAAACACAAAATGGATTGTTTAGTTTCGGCTCAATTCCTAACACTAGTATTGAAGATTACATATTCCCAACCCAGAGGGAAAAAGAAAGAATCATCTAAAGACTAAATAAACAGAAAAGATTATTTCACAGCACAAGTTGTAACTTAGTTCTCCACATTTCTCCAATGACTTTCCTTGGTGCTGGGTCATCAGGTCCCCTGTCTCGCTGCCCTGATGTGAAGTATAACCATCCGTCCCAATACCCGGCAAGCGTAGTTTTCACTCGATAAGGGAGCTTCCCAATAACAGCCCATTTCTTTACCAGGTTCCAAAACCAGTACCGGAAATAATGACAAGTTGATTAGATATGAACAGGGAAAAGTAAACAAATTTAGTATAAGACCTAGAAATCATATCATAAGAGCACTGTTTGCATCTGGGGTGATGTAGACCAGTTACACGAGAGTTAGGGTTCACCCAGCCATATCATGGTAGACTCGATGGAACATAGAGCCCGATTTCAGCGTCAGGGTTTAAATTTAACAATGCAACTTTAAAACAAACTTCAAAGAAATAAAGATTGAGCCAAAAAAAAAAAAAAAGCAGTAGTCCAAACAGGTCCGTGAGAAATAAAGAATACCTGCATATCAAGTTGAAACTGAAATATTTCACCAACAAGTGTCATCTTTTTTGTTTCCGGGTGCTTTTCTGTTGTGCCGCCAACAATAACAATAGAATTGTTAACAATGTGCCATGCAAACTCTATATGAGAATCAGGCTTGGGCATAGGTGGTAAAATCTTCCATTTCATGTCGTCATCTAACATGTATACGTCACTGTAAACAACCTGCAATAGTCAATCTCCAAGCTTCAGAACAAATCTAGAGGCTTCCAAAACGTCAAACTGACATTAATAGCACTAATGAAGTTTGGACAAACCAAGAAGGGCTAGACACAGATTAGCTCAAAATTACACAAGATTGGGATCAGGTGGCACGGTAAGTTTAGATATGATGCAGCAAAACAATTAAAATCTCGTGAACTTAGTAAAAAGTTACATTTGCAATGATGAACCAGAAAGACATGGGAGCATTCACAGCTGAAAGTTGATAAGATAGCAAGGCTGAACTTTACAAGTTTTCTCACCTGTAATATCAGCTACTTTTAGGAGAAAGATATAGTACCTCGTTTCTACGGGAGCATTTAAAGATAGGTGATCCAGGTTTCGCCATAAAGTCACCCTCCTGGCCACCAATGACATACAGTCGGTCATCCACAACAACACAAGCTCTGCATGAAAGAGCCATGTTTAAAACAGGAGAAGAATGAACCACCAAAAAAATAAAAACCAAAAAATAAAAAACCCGACCTATGGGGTCCACCGCGGGGGATAGGAATCTCAGATCTCCACTCCTTTTCTAAAGCTTTTCCATCTTTTACTGCAATACTCCAGTGCTCCAATCCAGGTGTGTGCCGATTCTCTTTGCTCCCACCCATCACATGAAGTCTTCCTCTCCAGAGTTGTGTAGCGGGTGCGTACCTGTAAACAGATCTTATTAAACATTCCACAAAAAATGATATATAAAGTAAATGCTATCGCGGCACATCAAAATCATACTCTACGACAAAAACCAGAAACACAGATCTAATCCATACTTTTAAATGTGCCTTTCCTTTTGACTGGAACGTAAGAAAGAGATTCAACGGAGGTAGAAATCACATCAGTAACCTCAAATACGAATTCCAGGCAACCGAAAAAGTATTTCTGTAATGTCTTAACTCTTAAGACGTGCATACGAATTTCTTATTTGAACCAGAACAGAAATAACAAAAGTGGCCAAGAGCTCTGGACTAATCTCTTGGGGAAAAATAAAAAGACAACAAAAGTGATCACCATAAGGAACGATTAAGAGTAAGATTGTACGCAGAGTAGATGTTTAAAGCATTCGACTATACCTAGGAACCGGTAGAGGAGGCAAACCCTCCCACTGCTTGGACTCTGTATCAAGCACAAAATTTCGTGCTGTAGGCCCCCTACATTGAGGACCATATTGTCCGGTAACTACATAGATGTACCTCCCATCTGTTGCCATGCCCAAATGCGAGTGGGCCATTTCTTTCGGCATGTCAAATCTTCCTCCCCAAGAATTATCCGAGAAGTTGTAAACGTTCACATGAGAGTGGACCTGTAAGAGCCAAAAACAGAAAATAAAGATTTTCATCGATCTAGTAACCAACAGAACATATATCAAACTTGAACGAACGATGTAGGAAAGGGAGAACTAACATAGTTAATGGTTCCATAACCAGCAAATACGTAAAGAAGATTCTTAATTTGAATGGCAGCACCATCAAGACGGGGCACGGGAGCAGAGGCCATCTGTTCCCATTTCAACTGGGGAGCTGGCAAATCAGCAAATGTGGCTGATAGAACCCTCTTCCCAGAAGTCTTAGATTTACCCTCCTGGGAAAGGAGAAACATGATCACATGAGATGAAAATACCGGAGAGAAAGTTCAAACACATTCATTGAGTGACAACATCAGTGATGGAGTTTTTATCCAATTATATGAGATGGAATGAGGTCAAATGGATCATTTCTCATCAACAGTGTTCCATCAGTACACATTCCTTACTCATCCAAATTTTCAATGTAGAAAGCTGGTTTACCAAACGAAGCATCCTCTTTTAATCCAATCTGGGATCAGGACTAGCTTCTAACGGAGGAGCAGCATATGAAATGCTAAAACTGGAAGCTTCGGCAGTACCATAAAAAAAGAAGCAGCAAGCTCAAAAAAGAAAAATCAAACTTAAACCATGACACATTAAAATTATAGTCATCATTATAGCATGCCAACCGAATGAAAGGAAGAAAGGTAAAGCAGTTGGTCAGGAAATTGAAGAATCTACAAACAAGCATGATTCAACAATATAAAGAAGATTGGACTTTCATAGCAGGTTAAATTGATTAGCGACTTTATACAAGTCATCAGTGAATAACCTAAAACCACACCAAGGAAGCAAAAGCTAGAAAAAAACGAAAGAAAGGGGGAAAAGAAATACCTGGGAAGGAGTAGCTGTGTTTGCGTTAGGAGAAGAAGGAACGAAGAAGATTCGGGTGGGGGAATAATAATGAACGGCGTTAGCTAAGATAGAAGAGGGACTAATAGCCCAGAACAGATTTGCAAATAAACCAATAACCAAGAGCCCGAGGCATAACAACGCCAATCTACTAACGGTGGCGGTGGCGGCGGCTCTGTTCTTCCCGGCGGATGCTAAGAACTGCCTTCCCGTCCTCATCTCATCAACTCATTATGTGGCGGTGTTTCTTGCTTCCTTCTTAAGTTAGGACCGTGAAAGAAATGGCGGGAAAATATGGGCGTGGGATCTGAAGAAGAAGAAGAAGAAATAAAGAAGGGGATCTTGGGAAAACTTCCGGCCACGGCAACCGCCCACGGCCTTCAATTCGATCCAAGCGGCGGCAGTACACGTTAAAGGGATTTTTTTTTTAATTTATTTTATTCATGTGAATTATTAAACAAAAAAAAGCAGAAGAATTTTATTTTAGTCAGGAAAAAGGATATAATATATATTATAGGAAGATTTCATATTATTTTAGTGACAAGGAAAGAAATCAGGCAGGGGGTCCAGATCAGCCACCGGAACACCATGTCGGTGCCGCCGTTTGTTTTTGTAGGAAACCTTTTTAGTCGTAGTAGTACGTATTACCGTATAGATTAGCCTCAGTCCCACACGCCCATTTTATATTCCCATAACTTCACTATTATTATTATTATTACTAGTACAGTTTTTTTTTTTTTTTGAAAAGTGTACGTGCTTATATTTAAAGAGAGTCTAAACTATTACATTTAGCTAGATTATATGCTATATTATGCATCTCAACTACTACATCCCTAGGAACTTTAGTTATAGAAAAAGAAAAGAAAGACTTGGAAATGGTACTAATCTCAGCAATTAATTCCTAAACTTCAACCTGTGATTGATCAGGAATCAATTTGTTTGCTAAAAACTCACAATCCATAAGCACAATTTGTTTACTAAGAACCCACAATCCATAAGCACAAGGATGTGCTGGATTCCATACTTGCAGCTTCTTGTATGGCATAAAGCAGTGTCTGGACTTCTGCTTGTAGAGGAGTAAATGCAGAGAATTTTCAAGATTTAATTTGCTGAATCATCTCCTAATTTGTGGTGATTTTCCATGCTCCCGCCGCTTGCATTGATATCGGAAAGAAAAGTCCATCTAGCATGATAGTATGTCCATGTGAAGCTCTGTTGAAGTCATCCATCCCTACTATCTCCTCTGTTTGGATCAAATTGCCCCGATTTCGGTTCCATTCTTTCTTACAAAAATTGAGATGAAGGTTGTAATCTTGTTTGATTGTATTCCACATCCTTGTATAATCTTCCTGTCGATCTCCTGTTGTGGACGTCAAACTTGATTATTTCGCTCCTTCCAAATTTTCCATAGAACAAAGATTGACTAGTACAGTTATACTGTACTATTATTAGTACTCTCGGAGCAAAAGGCAAAAGCAAATTTCTAAAAGATATAACCCAAAGATGATGCTCTATTTTAAATGTTGGAGTTACCACCTTTGTCTCACAATAATTGTTAATTTAAAATTTTTACTTTTAATACAATTTGAACTAAATATGAAAACCTAAATTGAAAAATCATTTCACAAGAAAGAAAATATAGTTTAAGAATAGGAATACCCAAATTATAATCACAATACAGTCTTCTGCAGATGCCAGATGAGAAGATTTGTGTTCCTGTGATTGAAGCTTTCAATTATTATATCCACAGCTGCTACAAATGAATCAATTGCATTCCAGTTCCAGTAATGAATTAATGGACAACAAATGGACCCACAAAAAAGAAGAATAAACAGATACTTTCCATTGAAGAAGATGAACAAAAAAACCCCTTTGCTACAAAGAAGCCCAAGAAGAAGCAAAAAAATAAACAGGATGCACAAACTAACAACTCAAACCACCAGCCACCAACTACATATATATATTTATATATAACACTTTCTGTAGTTGACTCTTTTCTACTAACATTCATTCATCCAAACACCTCTCTACAAAACCCACACTAACCCTATATATTCCCAAACACCCACAAACTTTCACAAATTTACCCAATTACAAACGCAGGCTACCATTTTGAATGCCATCTCACAGCTGGGAAAAAAGACAACCCCCTCACATGCTTCCTGTGCTCTATTTTATACCGGGATCACGTCTATCTTAGACGCATCCTCACAGCTCAAAACAACGCCTTCTAAGCTTGCCGGGAAGATGCTTTTACTCCACTGGCATCCTGTGGTGAAGGGCTCTGGTGGGGGTACTATCATCAGCACATTCTCGTTCCTCTGCACAACTCCCATCACGCTCACGGTGCTTCCTTCTTTGATGTACCTATTTCACCAAACCCCCCAAAGTGAAACAAAGAAAAGATACAAACCAAAGGCTTTGTATTCAGATTCAGAACACAAGTCCAACTTTCGGTTTTAAAAGGGGCAGTTATAATATTTTTCCTCGCCCAAATAGACTTGAGTTAGGTGAGCAAACAAAAGCCCCCTTTTTTTTAATACTATTATAAATAAAAAACAAAAGCTTACTACTTACCCTTCCTTGAGCCGCATGACACGATTATCGCTTGAAAGGTTCCTTTCCCCTAACCACCTGATAAAATCAGGAGACAGTTCTTTATTTACAGGATTGACATCAACAACAACGGATTCCTCCACATAGGGTGTCACCCTAGCACCATAACCAGTCTTAACCAATGCTCTCAATCCCGACTGAAAATCAGAGATGTAGAAGTCGACTACATGCCTCTGCCAGAAAGTAGGAAGGAAGGGGAATAAAATGACAAAAAGTTACTAACTTCTTAATAAAAAAATCCAACCTTGTGAATCCAAGGGTTTACAAAATCTAGTAAGTTAAGGGCATCAAGAGCATGTACACAGAGGTAAATAAAAAATGTAATGTACAAACTGACCTCTGATGACCTAAGTCCCCATGTAAATCGACGGTGGGTAGGATTTGCGGCCTTGGAATCCCATCCCCGATATTCATATAAAGATGTTGAGGTATAGACACATCTTGGCACTTTTTGGAAGGAAGACTCCAGGGGAACATTTCCACAGGTTACCACCTTCACAAAAATTTTAACAATGACCACGAGTTTGCAACAGCAACACAAATTATCAAGTTCAAAACACAAATGACCTAGTAAGACAGGAAAAAAAAACCAACAAACATCTTCCTACCAAGAAAGAAAAATAATTAGGAAGAAAAAAACCTATAGCAATCTAAAGACGTAACTCCACTAAAACCTCACATATGTTGGAAAAAACAGCAGCACGGTAAGCACCCGTAGTTTATTATTCATTTGGCAGCAAATGTAACACTTACCCCTGAAACCTTAACATACTGTCCATTCTTCGCAGTTCGGAGTTCAGCATCGGGATATCTATTTATGAAGCCAATTATAGCTTTTTTCCCCCAACAAGAATTCCAGATGAATAAAGCAGTTACGATGGCAAATAGGATAACAACAACAATAAGTAAGATAGCATTGTGCACAGCTCCAAGTATAAAGCCGCCAGCGATGAAGCCCATCACAAATAGCAGAATCATAGCCCACAGAATTGGCTTTGGGAAGTTCCTCTTGAAAGAATAGTCATCTTCTTGACTAAGAGTAGTCACGGCTGGATTGTTAGCAACGGATGGGATTGGGCCATGTAATTTAATGGAACCCATAGAGTCCAATGGACCAGAAACCTTGCGCGGTGCACCAGATGAATTAAGAGGCCCAGAAGATATAGGTCCTGAAGTAATCAGTCCTGTCGCTGGAAGAACTGGCGCGAGTGGACCAGAGTTTTGGCGTCCACTGGGAGTCACTCCACCAGATTGAGGACCAGAGGATTTCTTTAAGGGTTCCCCGTGCTTACTCAATGGGCCAGAATTTGATTTCTTCATTGAAGACGAACCAGATACTCCTGAGGATGATACTGGACCAGAGGTAGAATAGCTCGACCTTCCAGCGGAATTAGGATTGATTGGTCCAGAATGCGAGGCAGCACCAGCAAATGATCCAGTCCGAGAAGGAGCGTTGGTTACAGGCCCAGATTTTCTAGAATTTGAGCCTCCAGCGCCAGGAATATCAAACATCTTTCCAAGCTCTCCGGACTTCTTGATATCACCGCCAGTGTATGGCATTGCCACTGAGCTCATGGTCGGTGTCCTTTCCTTCGGCTGCTCTGGCCGGCCCGATACATAGAGGCCATTGCTGAGCTGATGAGATGGAAATCTAGAACCCATGCAGTTTTCTAATGAGCATGCACTCTGAAGAGGAAGTTTTGTAAGAGATCCTCTGAGAAACTGCAGAATTTAATGCCCCCCTGCGGCAACAAATGCCAAAAAAAACTGTGTCAGTGAAAAACATGTTTCACAGGGGCAGTTAAATACGACAAAATCATTGAAACAAGAGCAGCACGTGAAAGATGACGGATGTGAACTAATAATAATGACTGACTAGATTATCGAAATTAAAAGCATGACACGCTAAGATAGATGTCAGTTATAAATAACAACCAGGGAGAGATTGAGACAGGACGAACCACTCATATAGCACTACGTGGCAGCAGAAACTGTTCTCCCACATTGCAAAGTGTGCAAATTCGCACCTCATAAAGGTGTGATGCAAATAAGCTTACGGCTAACCACTTAAGGAGTTCCCATAACTCGACATACTAATAAAGAATAAAACTTTCTACTTTATTCCTTTTCTAGAGTAAGAGGTTTACAAGAAAATGCTTATGCTGTTCTTTTCAGAGTTGCAAATATAGACAAAAAGGTAACGACAAACAACATGCTATCTGAACAGATCAGGACCGCGCGTATATTTTCAAACATATGCATAAATAAAATAATATCTATGCAACACTCCCCCTTTCGGTTATTCTTCATGGTACCCGCCAATGGCACAGTGATCAAATTCAATATGGATGTTACAAATGCAGATAAAACAAGTCTGGAGGCGTACCACACACACGCAAGTTGAAAAGAGAGGGGAAGTATGCCATATCGACTTCACATCAGCGCAGGCAGATAACAACAATACGACAGATGAGAAAGCATCAGCAAGAATCCAAGGACCTCTCTGATAATCACAACTTAGAAAGAAAAGAAAAGGTTCCACAAAGATGCCTATGGATAAAAATAAGGGATATTCGAAAGGAGCAACAAGAATCCCAAGACTTTCGGAAGAAATAACCGAGTCTTAATGCGGAAATCATAATAAAGCTGGTCTCAGAAAACAAAACAAGGAAGACAAATGAGCTGAATACCCTTTGTAGATTAAACAAGCTCGGAGAATGTGTATGACAAACCAAAACTCTAATGAAATGCTAAAACTAAAACTTTCCACAAATAGACATATAAATCAATAGGAGATATATGGGGGTGTGGAGGGAGGAAAAGCACATCCATTTGAGTTCCATCAGAAGAATCGGGAGTGAAAAAAATCCCAAAAATCCACACTGATTAAAGAAAATCAGATAGATTGTTTAAAAAAAAAAATTGAAAAGAAAACAGTTTACCCACAACACAACAAGAGACAAGACCCCAGTAAAGGTTTGAAAAACTAAAATCAAACTAAGCAGGTCACCATCCAATGCAAACCCACACCGTAACATAACATCAAATGGAAAGAAAGTGACTAGATTGGAACCAAAGAAACCAACAAAATATTTTGTTTAAAAAAAAAAGAAAAATAAATAAATAATCAAGGCGGCAGAGAACACAAATAGAGGGAAGTGAGTTGAGAGCATGCAAAACACAAAAAGGAGGAGCGGCATTTAGATCAGAAAGAAGAACAAAGGGGAGGGAGGGAGAGATCAAGAAGAAGTAGTACCTGAAAATGCGAAGAACAATCACACCCAGAAGAGTGAAAATGAAGCAACAACCTGGGGAGGCATAGCAAAAAGGTATAGATCTGGGAAGTAGGCAGGAGAAACAAGCAGAAAGAAAAAGAAAAATGAAACCCCAAAAGAGAGAAATGAAAGAAATTGAAAAGGGATACTCACAAATAAGGGGGAGGGGGCGGCGGTGGAGCTGCAAAAGACAGTTGTGGATGCAGAGGAGGAATTGTTGTGGTGGGTATTATGAAGTTGGTTCTTCTCCTTCTTGTTGGTGGTGATGGCGGTGGTGGTGTTGCTGCTGTTGTTGTTGTTGTTGATGTTCCTTCTGGTGTGAAGATCCCATCACCATCAATCTACTACTACTACTGCTTTTTACTTACTACTACTTCTCCCTTTCTCTCTCTATATATTTACTTATTACTACCATTTGTTTTTTGCTTTTTTTTTTTTTTTTACGATACTCTCTGTTTCTTTCTCTCTCTAAAAGGGGGTGCAAGAAAAAAAATAATTTCTTTAATAATAAAAATACTACTGAAATACTAAGAAAATGGGGAAAAACAAAGTGGGATTGGGATGAATCTTCAGAGAACCGCAATACGGATCAGAGCAAAAAAAAAAAAAGAGGTTAAGTGCGCTGGGTTGCCTTTTCCACCTTGTTTATGTTCAAGGTCCGTACAAGTTCACATCTGAGATCATTTTAACGTATTTTTTGTATTGAAAATGTAAAATTGTATATTAAAAATGAAAAATATATGTTGGAGTAACATAATTATAAATAAATTAATTTTAAAATACCATTAAAAAAATAAAATTAACAATTATTTATAATGCCAGGAGTAATACACAGTATGTAAATTGATCAAGTTGGATTACCATTATCAATTTAGGGTTGACGAGTGTCTTTCACTTATTTTTAAATTCAAAAGGAATTTAACATTTTAAACTTTAAAAACACCACCCCTAACCTAACCCCAAAACAAGAAATAAATTAGTTTAATTTTTAGTTTTAGAACAGAAGGAATTATTTTGTTTTTATTAACAATGATTAAAAAAAAAAAACAAATGTGTAGTCATCGACTAGTAATACTACTTACTACGAATAGCCCGAAAATACGTGCACACATTCTTTGGAAGTATTGAAGAAAGTCAAGAAACTCGCAACTCGTTTACTAATAATCTAGTTATTATATATTAAAAGAGAGCTTTAATCGGACACACAGCGTAAAGTTAGATAAGGTTATTCTGGATCATGGCAAAAAACTAGATAGCCAAGTCCACATGTCACAATCACGTCACTCTATCATTTAATGTAACTTTTTATTTGTAAACCCATAAAATCTATAAATAATAAATTTTACCCGATTTTTAAAAAATTAGAATAACACCTTCATAGATGAAAAATTTTAATATCAAGCCTTTTTATTATTTCAGTTTTACTTTTTAGCCCAAATTTATTTTCCGATTTTTTTGGTATATAATAGTACAAAAATGTTTTAAAAATGCCAATGAAAAAACCACGAAGATGCGAGTCTACACATACTTTCAAGTATTAATTATTAAATCCACTATTGAGGTCACTACAAAACACTCTTTTATTTCCTTATTCTAGCGTTCATTAACATTAAAAAACCTATTGAAATACAAATTAAAATTCTAAAACCAATAAAAAAGAAAACACTAAACTTGGCTGCTTCCTCTGGCAATTAATAAGCAAGAAGAAAAACACAAAATTTTTTATTCTCAATTTAAGAATCAAGATGGCTAAACATGAAATTGAAGAAACACAATAGTTGTTATTTTTTGGATTATTCCAATCTCTCTGAAACATTACTAATTGCATTCGATGATTAAGTTGGTACAATAAAATAAAGTTATTACACTTATCAAAATCGGTTATTGTTTTGAAGGGAAAAAAAAAGGCTCAATTTTATTTATCAATCCTGAAAACCTATAAATAACCAATTTTATATTGTTAATTTTTTTTGTCATTAATCGCACAAATGATTGCCATCATAATAAAATCCAGTCTTATTTTTATATCACGAACATAATGATGATGAATCGCTAATCATTAATAAATTCAATTCCATTCACGTTGTGCGGGAACATGTCATGCCGGTGCTAAATATTTTTTTTCTTTGCGTATGTATCTTGGAATTCAAATGTGACATGCGATTTTCATCGATAAATCTTCTAACTATACACGATGAAGATTTGTAATTTGCAGTAAACTTTATAAAAAAAATAATTACATGATTCATTAAAAAAAATTTCATATGATATAATGGTAGAAAATTTTGACATTATGATGATAGGGAGAAAATTTTTCAAAACGAGAAAAATAATAAAGACCTTTGTGAGTGACAAACAATATAAGAAAAACATATTTAAAAAATTAAAAATAATTATATGAGAAAAAAATTAAGTAAGGAATAAGAAAATATGAATAAGAAACCGAGACAATAGTGAAAAATGAACTAACTGTTACAAATTTTTGAAGAAATGAAACTTGAGGTCATCAAATAAGGAAGGAAAGGTGAAAATTATGCAACCAAGAAGAAAAAATAAAGATAAGAAAGTTATATAAAGAGATGAAAAATAAAGTTAAATTTATGGAATAAAATAATAAGAGAATTTTATGTAGTGAAGAGTTTAAAAATATGACACATGTACAAATATTTAGAGAGACTTACTTTTAAAAAATATAAATCCATAAATTCATGAGACGAAAATGATGGATAATAAGTTACATTAGATCAAATATTGAAAATTATTTCAAATTTAATTAAAATTTAAAAAATAAAATGACATTAAAAATTGTACAATTGCAATTTATATTATTAATATTATTTTTCCGCATATATCACTTTGTTGGAAATGTCATATAATTTTTTAATTATTAAACTCATATATATGTTAAACAACCGCACGTTAGCAAACACTAGTAATAATAATAAGGAACAAAGCCATATTTTACGAATTTTAACGGAATCACTCTGGATCAGATGGTTTTGTTCTTTCTTCATCATCAGGAACGAAATGAAAGGACAAAGAAAATAAAATAGTCCACCAAATTGGGGGTGGGAGAAAAAGGATTTTCGGTGGGTTAGTTATACACAGCAGCACACAGTGAGTGATGCATGCTTATTACTCAAGTCATGAAGCAAAGGCAGCAACAGCACATACAGATGCTTTATTATTACTACTACTACTACTACTACTATTTAGGTTAATTTCACAAATTATCTCCTACCCCTTTTTCTTTTCTTTTTTTTTTTTATTGCTAGCTTCCTCGCTTTTTACAAATTGATCAAAAAAGCAAGAAAAAAGGGCTGAAATGAAATTTATGTGATTAAGTTGTAAATGAAACTTGTTTGTGTTTGGAATTTTAGAAACCAACAATAAAAAAAAAGATTAATACAATGAATGAATTCCAAAATCAAGTTAATCCACATCCGAGCCGAGCCCTCCGTTTCCGTCCGGGCCTTCGATAGAATACCAAATCATACTGCAATTTCATCTGAAAATGATTGTGTTCTATTCAAATAAAAGTACTACATAATCTTTGTCGTGCTTCTTTTATTGAGGGGGAAAAAAAAGGAAATACTAATAAATAATTATTATTAGTATAATTTTTTTATTTTTTTGAAATCGAGTATTATAATTTGTTGCTATTGGGAGTATGTACATTGCTGTTGTGCGTTAGAATTTGTTGGCTTCCAACTGTAACGCTTTTAAATTTCCGGGTCAATAATCTTCCAAATGTTATTAAAATAAAAGTGTCAAAGAGGTTACAATTAAAATATTAATAACAAAAGAAAAACACACCATACATATGGGTTGACCAATTTGACAACCCAAAACCACATTTGCCAAAAATAAAATCAATCACTCTATTTGAACAACAACGTGAGGGGATGAGCTGTTTTGGTTCTGTCAATTTGTCATTTTCCAACAGTTTACCTTTTTTTTTCCTTTTTAAGTTTCTTTTTCCCTTCCTTATCTCTTTTGGTCTTCTTTAGAAATGAGTGAGTTCATTAGTTGAATTTTTTCAGTTTTCATTTTCTACGTATGTAGAGGAAAATAGGAAGTCGAAAGTTTGACTGTAGCAAATCCCGTTAGTTTTGAGACGAGGATAGCATATCAAATTATCAATTGATAGACGAATACTAAGATAAGCATTGACAAAATAAGAGTATTTAAATTTTGTTAGAATATCCGTTACCGTATCTTTTTTAACAAAGAATATATTTCTACAACTAGATGCCTATTACGGTTGAGTAACTCACTAAAATCAGTTCTCAAACTGTTACGAAAATCTAAATTCGTTGTAAATCCCAATTAAATTCTTAATAATTTTAGTTTAAAATTCGTAGTTTGAGTTTGTATGTTTCAACTTTCTACGTACTAAGTAGTCATTTTCACAATTAAATCGAATTACAGTCGTGTGCATAAGAATGTCCATGTATTGATGAAAAGGTTATTTCAAATAAAAGTAATAGTTAGTAACTCAGTAAATCATCATTATAGGTGACTGCTTTACTCTTTTTTTTTTTAATTGAGAAATAAAAGACAATTTCATTAGTTTGTTGAAAATCATCCAACAACGATTAACAAAAGCAAGATACAATCAGAAACACGCAATTTACAATCGGTCATAATATCATTGTTGTATTTTTCATAAAATAATGATTGTACCACGTGCTACATCTGAAATCTGATCAAGGATACAACACTAACTATCTGTTGAAACTCACAAAACATAAACATAATAATTAGATCAATTATGACTGAATCTTCTTGGTCCAAATCTACCAAACCGACGTACCCCTTAAATAAATCCGTCGCCGTCATACCTGCAAACGTCACTATTGAAACCTCCACCATACTAGCGAACATCCCTAAGGAATCCACTGCCATACTAACAAAGATGGACAAAGATGACGCCACCATACTAGCAAACATTAACAAGGATGTTGTCTCAGTAGCATAGATCATAATCTACAATTATGATCTCATTTTTATTGAAAATAAATTGAAATATAATAAACAATTTAAAAGATATGAAAAAAATTATTTCCCTCATTCTTCCATAGTGAAAAGATGGGGAAAGATTGATTTTGATTTATAGGGTTTAAGGAGAAGAGAGGCGGCCAAAGAGAGAGCCGAGAGATTCTATAAACTTATCCTTAGCCGACTGCTTTACATGAATGAATATAAAATATTTTCATAAATACCCAATATTAATCGAGATTAAGCAATGAACAAGTTTTCTAACCCATTTAATTATATTATGAGAAAAAGGACAAAAATTCTTCTGAGATATGTCCCAAAAACTAATGCCTTCTCGATATTTTTCCTAAGGACAAATACCCCCTGAATGTTAGGTTAGCGGACAATTTAGACCCTCTAACGAAAGAATGGTAAAACAAAAATAATGATGCAGACAAAAAATAGATTGGGTAGACGAAAATGCCCTCCTTGTCACCTATACAACAACCATATGCACCAGTCAACTCCACCATTGTTCCCACCAGTCACCACCACCATTGTTTCGACTAGCCACCACAACAACCAATGTCTCTGCCTCTAAGTTGATTGGCACCACTGTCAATTCCTTTCCCAGTTGAAAGAAATATCGTCAACATTAATATTTAAAGCAATTGATCCAACATCATATACAGTTATACATATATATATGTATTATTGTCGCATTATTTAATGAAAAACAGTTAAGTCACCAACAAATATCCATGAAATTGAATTATTGAAAAACACAACAAAAAAGAAATTCCAATCACTATTAGCATCGACGACACAAAAACATTAACTTCCCATTGTTCAAATCCAAAAGGAGAGGAAAAAAAATGAAACTCGTAATTAAATTAGTCACTATTGTTCGTAACTCCCTGCGACTACTAGTGTCTCTGTTCGAACGTTGCAGTATCGCTGCTATATCTAATCCGTCCAACACCATTTCTTTGTTTTTCTTTATTTGTCATTGTCATCACTTTTTCTCCCCCCTTTGAATAGAAAAACAATAAAAAGGAGTTGAAGGTTCGAAATTTCTTGACTTTTATCCGTTCAAACTTTGCCGGAATTACTGCGGTTTTTAAGTCATTTCACCATTATGGACTATTGACTTCAAACTTTTGACGGTCAAGTGGGATTTTGGTCCTTATAAAAAATCTCGGGGAGGTAATAGTCTTTGGGATATATTTCGGGGGATTTTTGTCCTTATAGCAGTAATATTTATTTAACAATTAAAATTTACAGGACCAAAAAGAAAAAACTACTCTTAAATTAGAATTTTCCCAAATAAAATATTAGGTGAAAAAAAATAAAAAACAGAAAAGGAAAATAAAAGGGAAAAAAATAGGGGAGCATAACTCCTAATTCATCAATTCAGCTCACAGTCGTGGTCGGGTTTCATTCAACCACACAGTTAGGGTTCCGGATCTGCAAATCAAATAATCTTCCACCCGCGCCCATAAAACTCCTTCTTTCTGGATCTCCACCGGTGAGGGTAAGGAAGGTCGAATCATTAGATAGAAATGGCGATGAGGAACGTTTACAAAGAGATCAAGGGACTGAAGGTGAAGGAGGTGCCGGCGAAGCTGAAGCCGATGCTCAGCCTGGATTACCTCAAGGGCTCCTTCCAAAGGGGTTTGGACAATTACCACCAAAAGTACATCCTCACCGATTCCGTCCAGCCTCTCTATCACATCTGCTTCGGCGGCATGATCTTCTCTTACCTCGTCGCTCTCCCCGAGGAGCGTCGTCATCTCGCGCACCAGGAGCACGCCAAGCAACATGGCGCCCCCGCCGCTCACTGATGTTTTTATCTATCTTCTATGCTCCCTTTTGCTTAAATAAGGTTGTTCCCGATTTCTGCCTTTTCATCTTTCTTTCTATCGTTTCAATTCATTTTGTTTCTCATCAGTTTTATTGTTATTATTATTATTTTTTGCCTTTTCTTTTGTTAGTAAGGTCGTTCTTTTCGTTTTAAGAAGCTTTAAATATTTTGTTGTATTATCGCACTTAAATTTCTGATAATGTCATTTCGCCACTAGTTAGATTGAAATGCTCTGCTTTTAACCTTTTATTTGTTAGTATTTTTTTGTTATAATGTGATTGCTGATACATCTGTTCATTTGATTGTGCGACGATTTGAGGTGGTTTCCTGTGAGAATATATTTGTTTTTGATAATTTGTTGCTTGGTTTGATGAAATTCGTGTAAAATAATCTCTGCAGCCTTTCAATTTTTTCTATGGGACTTGATTTTGTTTTCCCTGTTGACATTCCCATTTGTTTTGCTACCTGAAAATCTAAATTTACCTTCCAACTGAGATTTTACCCATAGAATCCCTTTTATTGTTGTATTTGTTGCTCCCTTTTGATGACTGCCATTTGTCAAATGGAATAGTTTTGCTCTGGTGTGCAAAGTGCTCATCATGCTTGAATGTTTCTAACAAAAATATCTGTTTTAATTTTGATACCTAGAATTATTGTGCTTGTTGTGGCTCATGTGCACTATTTTTGTCATGAACTGGGCATGGTCTTTGACGTGGCTTATTGCTGATGGGAATTATTGTGCATTTGGGAGTTTGAATAAGGAAAAATCTTTAGTTTAGGCCTTTCGGCAAGAGTGTGATACTGCAGCTTACAGTAGCATCTCTTAAGCTACTATATACCTTGTGAAACAAAAGTTTATCTTGAATATGAACATAGTATTCCAAATGTATGAAGTGTTACTCATTTGTAGTGAAGTTTTTTCCCAGGATAATCTAAAGTTCCTTATGGTAAATGTTCATTATTACCAGATGCCTGTTGTAGTCTTCACCATTTTGTTGATTAAATGTCGGCCGTTTGCATACTTTTGAGTGAGTTACAAGTCATAATCGATATCTGTTTCTTTGCTAAGTCGGAACTCGTTCCATGTACTTAAAGAATACCTGACCTTCAAAGATGGAAGTCAGTTTTCTTTTCCTTTTTTCTTGTGGGGAAGGGGGTTCAATGTTGCCTGCATAATATAGCCCAGTTGTTGAAATGTCATAACTGAGTTTGTTTACTCATTATCTGATCCGTTCTTTGCTCTATGACTTGCAGTTTCAGCCAAGTCCATGGGAGTAGCTGATTCTTTGAGGCTTAAGCACTGAAGATCTTTGTTTATTTGTGTCACTGTGCTCTGGTTAGATACTCTGGCAAAGCAAGGAATCTGAACTTTTTGAGAAATAATTTGTTTGCACAGACAATGTTACTTTTGACTATATCTAGCAACTGAATTTGCTATGCGCACTTTGATTACAACCGATTCATTCCGGGGTGATGAAAGTTTTTGTGTATGAATTTGAGAAATTCCTACTCACTCCGGCTCCATTTTAGGACTAGATTAGTCTCACTTTTAATAGTCCTAAAATGGGACGGAGGGAGCTATATGGGTAAAGATTCCAAAAGATCCGAGCTAGTTTGTTGTAATTCCTGGCTGAACTATTCACGATGGAACCGAGTTGAAGTTTGAGCTTAAAATAGAGGGGTAGTTGGCTTAGTTGAGTATGCTGGAGCTCGAGGGGTGAGTTTATTACACGCGAGTTTTGGGCTAACATTTTGCGTAGTTAGAGTTTGATTTTGGGGATGGTTGACACTGAAAAAGAGTAAGAATTCTTCCTTCTCTCGAAGTGGTGGTAAATTGGTAATCTAATATTTGGACCTTAACATTATAGATTTAGATGAATTCAGGATTTTAGGTGTAGTCCATGTGTTAAGTATTTCTGTAATTTGCAAGAGCTGCATGAACAGTCTTAACTCCTCTGCCAACCCACTCCAAAAAGAGAAAAGAAAAGAAAAGAAAAGAAAAAGTGGAATAACATAACAGCAATCCATGGGAATCAGCCAGGATATGGTCTTTCCAAACCTTGAAAAGGAAATGTTGTTAAATCGATATGGTTTTGGTTGCTTACTACGGTCAGAATAACTCAAATCATATTGTACTAATAATATTGTTATCAGGCTATTCGATTTTATTTTTATTTCTTCTCCTCCTTTCCTATTGCAACTGTCTACTGTTATAATAACATGGATTACTCTTCTCTTGATTAAAGTTGTACTATCTAAAAAAGATTACAAGTTGTTGAGGGAGTATTTTTTTTTTTCCCCCCATATTTGCAGGATGTTCACCGACGACAACAGTGATTAATCCCTCACGCTGAATGGTAGGAATCTCAATAGGTGGAACAACTGACCAAAGTATTTAATGTTGCTTTATGCCCATGACGAGATTCGAATTCTCGACTTATGGTTAAGGATTTTCATTCCACCACAACCACTTAACGGTAAAGAAGAAAGAAGAAAGATATTGGGGCACTGATAATCGGGCTTTGTGGGGCTTTATGAAGAAGGTCCAAATGGGGAGGGCTTTGCCCACAAATCTTTGGGCCTAAAGTCTGCATAGTTTATAAAACCACACATGAGTGAAGCCCTAGGCTTAAACCGGGCTAATAAACGAAACCGCCGCCGCCAAAAAGTTATTGATAAACCTCCATCCCCAGGACAGAGTAGTATAATGTGTGTGTTAATAGGGGCATCCATGTCTGCTTCCCAAACCCTAATTCGCAACTTCTCCTCCTCCTCCTCTCGCCTCTTTAAATCCGCCGTTGGTGGCTTCAACCAGTTACCATGTCGAAACTGCCAGTGGTTCTCCTCGGTCCCAGATTTCTCCCCGCCCTTCCCTGCCGATGCCGACTCCTCGTCTCAGGTGGAGGCCTTGGTCGTTAGGGTTATTGAAGATGCGGTGCACGGAGTGATTGTTAGCCGATCTACTCCTACTTGGTTGCCTTTGGTTCCCGGTGCTTCCTATTGGGTCCCTCCCAAGCGCCGTGACTATGGAGTTGCTCAGCTCCTCCGCAGCCTCCGCAACGCCCATCTTCACGATGTTCACCATGACCACCTCTTCTCCCTTATCACTTCCCGCCGCTCCTGGCCTTCCTCTGATTTCTACCTCCGCCAATCCACCTCCGGTATTATTTATTGTTATTGTCTCCCCCTTTTTAGTCTTTTATTTCTCTCGTTGTGTTTTCCCATTTATTAACAGTTATATTTTTATTTTTTGAAGTCATGGATGGCAAATGATGTCTTTTTTTTATGAGTTGAATTCCCTGATTATATGTCTGGGTTTTATGATGCTCAACTGTATAGGAAGATCTGATGCTCCCTTTCTCGTCCCAATTCGTTTACCCTTTCACTTAAGCTTTTGTTTTCGTCAATGTTCCTACTTTTTTTGTGTCTGTGATGTACTTGGACCTGTATTTCTGTGTCATTTGTGACTTGGCGTCTGTTCTGTGTCTCTGTGTGCGCGTGTTACCATTTTATGTTTGCATTGCAGTTTTATACATATGCTGTAGTGCTCTGCCAATGATGACTCTTTCAAATGGTTGAAACGTGAAATGGCTGAGTTCAAAAAGAGCTTGCTATTGTGTTGACATCATTTTTACTAGGACGGTCTGAGGCTATTACTAATTCTCCAACCTCACCTCTGAGCATGGAGTCCCCATCCCTGGCTCCAACTCTCTTTTTTTTTTTTTCACCACAATTTTTTTTCTTTGATTTTTTTTTTTTGGTGTATGGTGGGGGATGAATTGTCTCCTTCATGGGGGCTATTGAATGCTGCAGTTTAAGTATGATGATAACTACAATTACAGTTATCCCTGTCTGATATTGATGGATGAAACTTGTATTCTGACCCTAAATATTCTGCAGGCATTTCTCCTTGTCCTTCCATAGAGAACCAAATCTAAATCAAAATTTTTTTTTTAAGAAGTATTTTATTGCAGGAGACTTTGTTATCGAACACTGCATTCTTGTGGATGATGAGTCTGAATGAATCACAGTTATCCCTGTCTGAATAATTTTTGAGGAAAATATGTGATCTGACTCAAGAACTGCAGTTCCATGTTTGTATATGACATGATAGCCCTCTCTGTTTTTATTTTTTCCCCCTTTGTTCAAAACAAACTCGTTCTTTTGGTTCTGATGATGTAGTTTTTTTTTTTTTTGGTTTTAGACTCTCCTGATGAAAGTGAAGCTGAAGCAGAAGAGGAGTTATCTTCAGAAGACCTGGAATGTTGAAATGAATGGACCGGCAGTGATTTTGCTATTGACTTGGGTGATGATTAAAGATTATAACATCATTGTACAGGTGCACATCATTGTACAGGTGCTTTATCCTGATGAACTCACTGATGGGAGTTGACACTGAGGCCAAGGTTTAGGTGTACATTTATAATGGATCATGTTGTAAATATATGAATGTAAAATTTAGATTTGTTCATAACATAGGAATGCTAAGAACACCATCTTGTGTACCTTATGGAATGAAAAATCATGATCATTTTGATTTTAAACACAAAAATTTACTGGAGTTCCTGAGCTAACTTCCACTGCATATTTTACTACAATCTTTTACTACAATCTCTTTGAAATCTGAGATCACCACACCATGATCAATGAAGCACAAACTCTGTTCGAATCAAAGGAACTTGACTGAATTTACTCTGCAAATTTCACTTTCAATTCTGTAAGATGCTCAGCAAGTCTACCTTGCTAAACATAAGAACTGAAAAACAATACAACAGCTACAATCACAATACATCAACACCTTGTCTGAAAACTGTAGACCCCAGATAACGGCTGAAAAGATGTCTGTGAAGACACCCACGAGAGAAGCCTCAATGTACAACTATGAGAACAAAACTGATGAACACAGACACCAGGAAAGAAGCCTCCAGGTACAACTATGAGGTGTATTGTCGTAAAAAGTTGGAAAAGAATTCAGATAAAAAATATCACCAAATAACAGAATTCACATAACCCCGGCGTGTGTATTTTGTTGGGGGGGGGGGGGGGGGGGGAAGGAAATTTAAACTGGAAACTATGCAGGCCATGTTGAGGATTTTTCCTTAAGACAGCCAGGGTTTACATAAACAGGAATATCGGCATCACGGGTCACTGGTATGATATGAACTATGTAGCAATAAGTTGCACTAGGAACCCACCTTGAGATCTTGCTTTGTGTGAATTTCAAACATCTATAATCACAATCCAAAGAACCTGAAAACAATGCAATATTTTCCCAGTTGAAAGTTAGAAAGGATACATAGAACATTCAAAGCTCGTATCTCATCCTACTTTCTCTTGCTACTTTAAAAACTTGATTACTTTGAATTTCAATCTGAGGTAAAAAAAAAGGACACTATCTACAATTCTTATATTGCTGCAGAATCATAGGTTTTCATCAGATTCAAAGAGATATTCAGAAAGTTGATTCTGAAATAAGAGTTGGCCAGGATAAGAGCCAGAAATCACTAAGCACGACTTTCCTATAACAGGATGCAAATAAGACGAGGGAGCATATGTGGGTATAATTTATCACCTTAATAAAGACCCAGCATCCGTAGTTCGGTGACATGGCTGGGATCAAGTTCCGGGATGTTCTTATTAGATTCCCGGTCTTCCACTATGTACTCCTGTAACCACAATATCTAACGTAAGACTAGACAGCTTTTTCCCTGGCCATATATATAATCAGACAGGGAGAACACTGCTACAAAAAAAGAACACATACAACTCCAAATTTTAACATATAATATGTGCAGTTCACGGAAATAAGCCAGCAGAGAAAAAACATCTCAAGCAAATCCCAACCCTGAACCCTAAACGTATTCTTATTCCTAGATTTGTCGGATATACAACCTTTGTCAACTCTTGTTTGGCAAGTACGTGGTAGTGGCGTTCATTGATCCTCTGTCCACATATTATCGCTATGAAGAAACCGTAAAGCAAGCCAACCAACACAACCGCCAGGACTGTGAAAAAGCCAAGCAGAAAATTAATTAGCAAAATGGCAAAGAAAGGAAATATTTCAGCTGAAGTCACTGTAATTAATGTCCCAGGCAGACATAAAAAGGATACCACGTGACAAAAAAGTTTTAACTTTCAGTTTTGTGCCTCTTTAATAGTTAGGTCAGATCAGTCAGTCACAAGTTGCTCTATAAAACTAACCTGCCATGGTATAAAAGCCATATGGATGTTCTTCGTAACCAAACATCTCCCTTAGTTCCTCCCCATAGAACTTATAGACCAGCACCCCTAAAAATGCAACAATCTGTGGAGCGTGCAAACAGCCAAAAAGAATGAAATTGATTATCAAACATAGATTTCAATTTGTAAATTTTCTCAAATTACTGGGGACTAAGAAGATGGAATAAGTGAAGTAACAAACTAGATCTACAACAATGAATGGAGTGACTTGGCTAAATCTGGTTACAGGAATCAGATAAGACGTAAGAACAAGGAACACATTTTGCAAAGGCAGTAATCATATCATACCAGCTGAACAGTAATGAATATGAAGGCATGGTCTCTTGCGACGAGGAACTGGAACTTTAACCTCAGCCACCATCGATCAGGTGGAACATTTGCCCGTAATATAAATACTGCCCTGCACTCTGTACAGTGAGCAAAAGCAAACCCCTCCTGAAATAACAAGAAGGAATTCGTAATTAGTAGTGGATTTCAGAAGTCCGCAATCATGCTGTAAAAATTATTACAGAACATTTCATCAACCAACTGAATACCGAATTAAGTAAGGCAAAACAGGGACTTAATGATTCTCACCACCAATCGATAGGTCAATCATGGAACATTATTGATTCTTAAGTTAGTTTAATTAACTTCCTTTAGTATAAATTAGCAGCATAAAATAGAAGAGACTTGGATAGACAGAACCTTAGTTGATCTCCAATTATCAAGGCACGATCTGTGGACGTACTTCTGAGTGCCTTTGCAATGGCAAGGTGCAATCAAATCCTCTCCTGAATGATTAACAACTATGCCTTAGTAAAATAATTCAGGATATTTTTGGCAAAACAAGTAGTCCCTAAAAAGTAAACATTAATGAAAAATATATTCCAGAAACCTCCAGTATCAAGGCATATGCGACAAATGGGTTGGTCCGCAGGTACAAGGGAACAGTTCTCATCGGGATCAGGATTCGGCGATTCATTTAAAGTTACAGAAACGTCACCGCTGACAGTTATTTCAATTGAACGCGTCGACGACTCCTCAGACCTCTCTGCATCCGAGTAAGACTGATGAGATAAGATGGGCTCCGTTTCTGAAAAATCCTCCGTGCGACTATCATGTGACACTAATTGCATTGCAGAAAGTATTGAATCCAAACTAAACCGAAGAAGTCATATCCGAAAACAGTGTTGTTCCTAAAGACCATCTCAAGATAAATCCGAATTCCTGGAAAGCAAGTTAAAATTTCAAAACCAGAACTAAGTGACCCGTGCCTTGATGCATCATAAGGGAAACAAACCGAAATAGAGTGGAGAAAGTGCAGCAATTAGCAGAGCAGTTGGATACTAATTTACGGTTTAACTTAGTGAAGCAACTCCATTTTAATCAGCACACCTCATCTATGCAAGTAACCACACACAATTAGTCATTCCCATCACAGCTAAAATAGATTCTAAAGAGGCAGTGGCAAAAATTCAAGTTAGAGAGTTTGAGAGATCCCATAGCGAGCAGCTTAAACAGCAACCATAACTACAAAGAGATAGCTGATGCAAAAAAAAAAAGAAAAAAAAAAGAAAGAATGATCCTATAACCTATTTAAGTCTAGGAAACAAATGTTTTAAGTTAAAAAGGGATTGAAACATTGGGAAAAGAGTTTTTTTGGGAAGTCAACCCCCCTGAATAGATAGTTAAAACAAAGAAATTTCGCTCATCTGTAGTATAAACAACAAACTAAAGAGTTGCATTCAAGACCGGATTGGAGAAAACAATGACTTAATTGTTGGGGGGAAGATAGTCAACAGAAACATAAACAAAATCAAGAACAGGATGGAGATTTTTGGAGGAAAAAGAAAAGAAACTGACCCAAAATTGAGCAATGGCAATACAAGGAGAGAGTCAAAGGACAAATGCATTTGGTACACGGCCGTCTCTGCGCCCCTGGGGTTTGTCGTTGGATGTGTATGTACGACGAGCACCTTTGGCTTACACCGCCTCGGCTCACGGGAGGGGAACAAGTATATGGAAACAAAAAAGTCCTAGTCTTTGGTGAAGAAAACAATAACCAGAAAAAAACACAAAGAGAAGAAGAGGATGTAAAACCAACCAACCAACCAACAAAGAAGAGAATACAAATTTCAGGAACAAATACAAAAATCAAATATGAAAAGGGCAGGATGAAATGATTGAAATCTTCAATACATATATATATATATGATTTAGAAATGGAAGAGGGAGATTGAATTGAAGGTTGATCTCGTCGGCAGTCGCCTCCTCACCCGGCCATTATTCATTTAATGAATTATTATTATTGTTATTATTATTATTATTTGTACGTAATAATACAAAAAGAAGTTTTCAAAAAGAAAGAAGAAACAAGAAACAAAAAAACGTTTTGGGAGGGTTTGACAATTGTGATTTGTTACAGGCTCCCACCAGAGCAGGTGATATTCTACGTATTTACTACTAGTAACTCCGTCCCACCATATTATTACTAGTAGTATTTATACGACATACAATAATCATATAGTCAAAACTCAAAGCTAATCAGAGCAATTAATTTAATTGTTTATTGAAAATGAAAATTGATAAATTTATACACTAAATTAAAGAATGAATAAGTTTTAAATAATGTACAGTAGAACAGAACATCCCTTAATAATTTTGAACTGCATATAATTTTAAGAATAATGATACGTACAATATAGTAAAAATTTACAAGGAAAATTTATAAAGAATGATTTATCAATCATCTAAACTATGCCATAATCTTAAATGCTTAAACTCTAAATGAAAAGTATTAAAAATGAATAGTTATAATCAATTCCTTGTCATTTTTTCATGTACGAATCATTATCCAAATATTCTTAACACTTACTTGATTGGGGTTGTATACATAATTGATAATGAGGTAATTTGGTTAGGGTTTTTTTTAAGCAAATTTTTTAAATTAATAATTTATTAATTATTTAACAATTTTTTAGATTAATAAATTTTGACGGTTCTAACACACGATTTATAAGTTTTTTGTTTTTCTTAAAAAAAAAAGAAGAAAAACTGTGCAATTTATAATTAGGAGGAGGAGGAGTATTTTGGGTGGGACCTGAAGAATACTACCAGTATTCCGATTGGATTCCAAATTTCCAACTTCCTTTTTCTCAGCCCTAAACTGAAAGTAAGAATCCCGAAATCGGACGATACCGCTAACTTTACTGGAGAGTCAGTGAGTGATTGATTTATGAATGTTTTGTCTTTGTCAATGTTATATCCCCTCCCCTCTAACGGGTTAAATCGGAGGCTTTGATGATAGTACTAATTACTCCCATAATTTTAAGGACTGGTCTTGCAAACATATATAGGAGATATTAAAAGGGGGCAAAATCCAGAGGAGGAGGAGGAGTAATGGAAGGTATGATTGTGGGAGGTGGTGGAGGGGTCGGTAACCAAGCACCACCACCGCCGCCAGCTGATGCCTCCGCCACTACCCGAGTTGTTGAGAGGCTTAATCCGGCTGTTCAGCAGCAGCTTAACCTAGAGTCTGTCAAGACTAGAGCCATCAGTTTATTCAAAGCCATCTCTCGAATCCTTGAAGACTTTGACCTAATTTCTCGCACCAATTCTGTTCCCAAATGGTTTGCCTTCTTCTCCTTCTTCTTAATGTTTGCCTTTTCCCCCTTCACCTTTTTTTTTAATTGATTACGCGAGTGTATTCAATTTTTCAGGCAGGATACACTGGGGCAATTTTCAATGGTGAATTTGGAACTGTATAACATTGTGGAGGATATAAAGAAAGTTTCCAAGGCTTTTGTTGTACATCCTAAGAATGTCAATGCTGAGAATGCTGCCAGTAATTTCCTTCCTCATCATCTCTTCTTTCTCTTTTTTTCTCTTCTATATTTTTGCTAGCTTGTCATATTCTCTCTTCATTGCTCCATTGATATATTTATCTTGTCCTTCTGTTTTATTTTTTGTTGTCTGAGTATCATTTTTGCCTTCCCATTTATTGAATGTGTGTGTGGAATGAATTTTAACATGGTTTTCGTGATTGAATGAATTTCAGCCTTTTCTTTATGCCATCCTCTGATGTTTCTGTTAGGGTTTTCATTTACCGTTGCTTCCCTTTTCTACTCATCTTGTGAATCAAAACAAAGCTCCCAATAAATAATGATAAATATAAGGTGAAATTATCTGTGATGAACAATTAATATCAACTCCCATGTACGCCTGGCGTTAGCTCATTCCACAAAGAGATCCTAGTCAACTAGTCATTCCTTTTTCTTTTTCATCCGGGAATGCATTCATCTGTTTTCTCTCATGTGCAGTTCTACCTGTGATGTTGTCTTCAAAACTGCTACCCGAAATGGAAATGGAAGACAACTCAAAAAGAGAGCAGCTGTTGCTTGGAATGCAGAACCAGCCTGTGGCTGTGCAAATCGATAAATTAAAGGTGACTCACTAGCTTACATTCATTCTGATTGCTGCACAAACCGTCTTTTTCTCCTGCTTTACCGTCCCTTTTCTTAATTTTTTTTTTTTTCGTGTAGGCTAGAATAGACATGATTGGGGCAGCCTGTGAGAGTGCTGAGAAAGTCATAGCTGATACAAGGAAAGCGTTCTTTGGCACTAGACAGGGGCCTACACTTCTTCCAACCCTGGACAAGGTTCAAGCTGCTAAAATACAAGACCAAGAGAATTTACTTCGACAGGCTGTAAATCACGGCGAAGGTCTTACTGTCAATGCCTTCAACGTCTTGCCAACATTTTGACAATAATCTTGGCTATACTATTTTATTGGCGAGTAATGGCATAAAATGATCACATTCATGCTTTTCCTCTTGCTTGACAATTATAACTTGAAAGTTTCTCTTCTTGCTTCAATTTTGTGCTACAAGTCTTGTTGCCGCTATTTTGGGAAAAGACGGAAACCGTTCTCCGCTTCTGAGCTTCAGAACCTGGCAGTGTTGAAAATTTTGAATGCATATATTTCGTTCTGCAGTTTGACCCAAAAAAAAAATGAAATGTTGCAGGTCTGCGAATACCGGTAGACCAAAGACAGATGACATCTTCTCTCCCAGTTCATTTGGTAGATATAATTGGTGACGCTGCCCCAACTTTTACAGATTTATCTGGTACTGTTCTAGTAATTCTTGTACATCACACCTTCTGGAGTTGTTGTGAATTTCTCCAATATGACCTTTTGTTTCAGGAATATACGTGAAAGGCACTCCTCCCCTGGTAAACAATAGCAATCAGGGAACCTTGTTACCGGTGGGTGCTCTGCATTCTTCTTTAATCTAATCCCTTAAGAAATACTCTTAAATATGAACTTCTGAGGTTCCAATTTTTACCTCCCGATCGTGCCATTTTTAGCTCCTTCATTTCCTTACTTATGTTAGGATGAATGTATGTTGGAGGCATGCGTTTGCAAATAGCTACTCCTAAATGTATGTTGTTCGCGGATAACATAGCATTAATAGATGAGATGAGAAAGGGGGTGAATGCAAAGTTAGAAACCTGGAAGCTAGCATTAAAGTCTAAATGTTTTACAATAACTAAGGCTAAAATAGTAGAATGTATGGAATGTAATTTTTGTAACTGTCGGAATAATCATACAGTAAATGTTAATATTGACAAATATGAATTAAATACATCTATAAATTTTTAATATTTAGGATTCGTTATAGAAGAAAATGAAAATATTGATAGCGGTATAACACGCCAAACTTTAACCAAAGTGGGTCGAGCAAATGGCAGAACGTGTCATCGATACCTGTCGTCGATACTTCGTTATTGTAAGGCGCCACTGAGTTTAAAGGGTAAGTTCTATTGAATTGACATTCGACCAAGTTCTGTCGAACTGACGTTCGATCAGCAATGCGTGTTGGGTTACTAATATGAAAATGAACAAAAAATGTGAGTAAGGCATACTAGATTAGATAAAATTAGAAATGAGTGTATTAGAAGGTAGGAGTAACGCTGATAGATGAGAAGAGAGAATCACGCCTAAGATGGTTCAGGCATGTGCATAGGAGATCAATAGATGCCCTGGTTAGAAAGGTAAAATTCTAGAGTCAAGAACTCAAATCAAGAGTGGTAGGAGTAGATCTAAGAGAACTCGGAAAGAAACTATAAAAAATGACTTAAAATATTTAAATAAATGATGATGTGTGTAGTGATCAGGCACGATGGCTGCATAAGATCCATATTTAAATAAATGATGATGTGGGACAAAGGCTTCTTCTTGTTGCTGTTGTGCGAGGGGTGTTGGCGTTTTTTGCAATTGTCTTCTTCTTGTTGTTTTGTACTTCCCTCAAATCTGCATGCTATGGGCCTCGTCTAGACCATTTTCTTCTTTTTTTTCCTTTTTAAAAATGGGATCAATAGGAGTTCCCCACTTTCCCCCGACCTATTCTAGACCGTTAAGGCATGCCATTTTAGAGACCTTATCCACCCCCCCAAAAAAAAAAAGTTATGTTAGCATTTTGCGTATGATTGTTCTTTTCTCTGCCATTTACCATTTCCTCTTTCTCTTCTCCTGTAGGCTTCTGGAACCCCTAACCTTGGAAGGGTGGTTGCTTCTCCTGGGACCACAGCGAGTAGTACTTTTGAAAATACATCTCCATTACCATATGCTAATTCACCGAGGTCTGGTGGTGCTAGTATGATGAATACTCCATCTCCTCAACAGCAGCAGCAGCAGCAGCAACAACAACAACAACAGTTGCAGCAAAGGCAGAAAATGATGCCGCAAGTATCACAACAGCAGCAACTCTTGGCGGCACAGCAATTAAGGCAGACCCCTTTATCTGGAGTGGGACAGGTAACGTGTATAGGCTATACACTTGACTGATGCTGATGTCATGGGACAAGTATAATTAGGATTGATTTTTGCGACGCAGCAAACTGAAAACCTTATGAAGTGAAAATAAACTTAAAAATAATTGTTCTGTTTCGTACCATTTGTTAGGGAATCTTCATTTTGTCTACCTCTCATCCTCTGCTATTTCATTTTCATCTTTGTTAGCTTCCGTCATACTGTTCATCGTATAACTATTTAAGAGGCCCAGTTATTTACTTTTTTCTTTTTCCCTTTTTTTCCCCCTTTTAAATCATGTAATAGCTGAATTGTCAATTTCATAATGCTGCAGACCCAACAAGGGCAGCTGCATGAACTTCAAGGCCAGTCTCAGCAAAAGTTTCAGCAGGTAATCTGTCAAACTCTTCTATTCTTGCATTCTTTTTCCCTGTTTCCAATCATTCAATACAGTTTTTTTCAGCTGATGTCTGTGCATGAAATCTTACTGTCACTTTATTCCCTGTGGATAAGATGGTTGAACACATGCAAAGTCATGATTCCCAATCCCTTTTGTGTAAATCTCTATGTACAATTGATTTGCTTGTATTATACTTGTTATTTGCTGACCAAAAATGTGCTTTTACTAGTTACATGGGCAGCATCCGATGCAGTTCTCTCAATCCTTGGGGGGGCAGCAGTTTCAGGGTAGGCAGCTTACTTCTGGCGCAATTCAACATGGTTTGGGTCAAAACCAACTCAATCAAGGAAACCAGCTTAATCGTCAGTTGAACCAATTTTCAAATTCTGCAAATAGTGCCCTGTTTAGTGCTGCTCAGATGACAGCCACCTCCCAGATGGTGAGAGGAGAAGCTCGTATATGTTTCTTTTTTCCTTTCTCCACATGTTAATCATCTTACTTCGTAGTGGTTTTATTTCTTGAAGTTATGGGTTTATATTGCTAACTTATCCTGACGCAACACCAAACGTGGTGGTTAAGAAATCAGACTGTAGGCTGATTATTGAGTAGTACGCAGCGGACAACTAAAAGAATCTGTAGGGAAGCAAGGTAGAGAAATCGCAGGAAAACAGAGATAACACAAGAATAAAACCCTTTGGCGTCACACCGCAGGAATCCTAGGCATCACACCAAGGGTTTAGTTGAATCACGCAACTGTTGTTGAAAGCAAAAGCTCGCAGGAATTTTTATTAATCTGATAAACTGTAAACTCTCCTCGTATGAGGTACATTATTTATAGGCCTAAAACTTAACCTAAACAAAAGACACCTAATTTCCTTTTTATTCCACAAAATCCTGCAGCATAGCTGAAATACTAAAATACCCTTTCCTAAAAATTATTATTGGGAATAATAATTAAAGTGCTTCTTAGTAGAGGATTAACTTAACCAAGTTTCTAACACTTTGGTTCCTACCTTGGATCATGCTGATCCTTGGCATAAATATAGAATATCCTAGTGATAGAGTTCCTAGGCCTTTCATTGTCCGCATTATATCCCTTCCTTCACCTTGCCTACTCGTGAAGCATTTCTTTTCATTTCTATTTGTTGTTGATTTCTTTTGTACTTTCCACTTTTTTGGTCTGGAACTCTTGTACAAAAATTCTTGAAATTTGCCATAGCATGCGAATCTTGCATTTTCATGCTGGGGAAGTAGCCTATGTGTTCCTTAGTTACGTGTTTACTCCGCATGTCCTTGCATGTCTACAAGGATCTATGTGCCGATTTTATTCTTACAGTTACGTGTTTAATGTCAGATTCCAAACATGTCTGCTATGATGCAGTCACAATCACTTATGCCCAGGGTGCAGGTTAGATTTAAAATTTCCTGTACTTTTGGATGTTGATTTCTGAAAGTATTGTGAAAATCACAAAGCAATGTGTTTTATTGGGCATCATAATGTTCTTAATATGATGTCTGTTTGCATGACACTATTAAATACGATACATTCTTGAATGTCTGTTATTAATATTATTGATGAGCATAACATTTGTTTTCTTGTAATTTCAATGTTGTATAAGAAATATTCATTTTCTCTACGAACTGCTCTCACATTGGATTTACTTCTTTCAGTATGGAATGTCCGGGGGCAATCGGGGTCTGTCGTCACAAAACTTGAGTGATCAAAGTATGAACTGTTTTATTATATATCTTCACTTCACAAACACTTGTTTTAGTTTTCAATTTGTGCTTTTGATTGCAGCACGAGGGGTTCTCCTGCATCTAGTATTTGTATGATTACTGGTCTTGCTTTTTGTGAGAGATTCTTCTAGGTTGAAATCAGAATATCTTTTGCAGTGTTTAGCATGGGAGCCACAAATGCGGGAAGTATGATGCCTATTCAGCAGCAGCAGCAGCAGCAACAACAACATGGTTCGCAGGGTGCGTTTGGTAACATGGCGCAGAACATGCAGAACCTACAACCAAATATGGTGCTCCAAAACACGCCTCAGAATCATACAAATTTTCAGCAGCAGAGACCACAAAACTAATAGATGATGATTTGCGAGTTAGAGAACTGTTGAGGATTTTACAATGTTACTCTATGTGATTTTCATTGCATATGATATGTCCATATTTTTCCCAAGTTTTAGCGTCAAGAAGTAGTGTATTAAGCGTCAGTTATGGTTAAAAAGTTGAGTACTGTGGATTTGATGCTTTTTCAAGTTAAAATGTATTGTTCTCAAATGATTCTAGACACATGCTTATAAATTTTTTTAACATTATGAGATTAGGAACTAAAGTACCTTCTAGTACTGCAAGTTAACAGTCATACAAAGGTGAGGTGTAATCTAAACATGTGATGTAATGCAAGGGTGGAGAAGAGCGAGTCACGAGAAACACAGGTAGCGTTGCCTGCAACATTTGAGCAGCAGCCACTGCAACCTGCAATTGGGATGGTAATCAGGCATATATTGGTAGGTACAGTTGAAATATTACAGGTAATTGGAGGAAGAGCTTACAGATCTTTGAGGCAGGAGGATGAGGAGGTGGTGTTAGCATGAATGGCTGCAGGGTCACCGAGGCAGGCATGGTGATGGTGATTCTGGTTCAAATTATTATTAGAACGTTGCACTGAAAAAGAAGTTTTAATAACGGAATGGAATGGAGGCAGGGTGGTGTTGTTTTGGAGGGGGGAAGAGGGTGGCGTGGGAGATGAAGAAGAAGGGGAAAAGTGGTAGTATTGATAGCCTGGTCCGATACTGATGGGAAGTGGAGGAGATATTGGTGGGGAGGGACAAAGATGAGGCTCCCCATTCCCGAAATCGGGTTCAATGCTAGGATTAGTATGAAGGAGTGACATGGTGCTGGTTGCTAGTTGAGGAGGGTGGGTGTTAATTTGGAATGAGGAGGGAGGGCCAGAAGCCATTGGAGGTGTAAGTGCATATCTAAAGACATTTTAGCAGCAGGTTGAGGTTAAGGTTGATGATGATGGGGGAGGAGTTGAAATGCAGGTATGACTCTGATGAATGTAGTTTTAGGTAGTTGTTAATTAAGAGATAGTGAATGAACTGTACTAAAAACACCAAACAGTCAGCCATCATCAAATGAGAAAGGCATAAATGATGTGTTAGACTTTGCGCTCCATTTTTGCAATCCATCCCGCAAATCGTTATTTGATGCTGCCTTTTTTTCTGCTTTGATGCTGCAGTTAACTGATAAAAATAATACCTGCGACGGGCTGTTTTTCTCCACGATAAGACTCAAAACTCCATCAAGCAAGTCATTCTCTTTACTGGTTCCCATGGTCCAACTTCTCACACACCAAACAAAACAAAAGAAAAAAAAAATAATAATAACAGGCCCAATGCTAATGATTTAAGCGGAATCTGTTGGATCACAGAGTTTGCCACAGAAAGAGAATGGATCCAGCAAGATCAAACTGTATCCAGATCAGTCACGTGAGGTTGCATGTGATCTGTCTTTCTGCATCTCTTCTGAATGATCACGTCCCTGACTGTTATATATATTAATAATAAAATAATATATAACAACACTCTACTGAAAATGTAATGATAGTAAAATACTCCCGAATTTATTATCTAATTTTATTTTCATTTTTTAGTACAAAGCTAAACTAAAAAAATAAAAATTTTGAGACTGAAGGAGTATTACTTTCTCGTGTCCTAATAAATTTGTGTCTTATATGATGCATAAATAATTATTTTTCGAAACTTAATAATTATTTTAAGACCAACCAAATCAACAATTAGTTAACTTAGACACCAGTCACATTAAAATTTAGTTAAGTCAAGTACAGGTCAAATTAGACACGTACACTATAATTAAAAATTAGCTCATCAAAAATATTTTATAAATATCTGACAGAAAAAACTTTAAAATACAGTAGAATATACTAGATCACAATGAGTATTGGAAATTAGATACCAATCAATAATTTTCTTTTCCATAATAAAAATAAATAAAATAAATTACTCATTATGTTTTAAAATAGCTGTCAATTTTTAACTTTATTAATACAAATTGAAATAAAAAATAAACAATAAATTAAATAATCATTTCATAATGGAATAAGCACACAAATATCTTACAGAAAGATATTTCTAAGTAGGAAACATGATAACTAATTCCAAACTATCTCGAAATCAAGTCCCCATATTTTTTTATAAAGTTTATTATTATGACAAACACATTATAAGTTGTGAGTTTGTTACCATGAAATCGCAAGCTATTGTAGTGATTATATATATATCAACAAAAAAAGAAAAAGAAAAATTGTTTTTTTTTTACAATAAAGTGTGAGTTTCCAATTTGTTTTTGTTACAAAATCGCAGTTTTTGGTATTTGTCTACACACATTTGCATTTCCTGAAAAAAAAAAGAGCACATAGTACTATTTTGTTTTTATTTTATTTTTGTGTAGTGGAGTCTACTTCTTCTTCTTCTGTACTAAAAATTTCCAAGTCTTTCTTCCACTCCAGTGGCCAAGTCTTCTACACCCACAGAATCATCTCAAAACCCAGATGGGGAAGGCGAAATCAACAACATCAGAGATGAGGAAGGAGGAGCAAGAATCCAAGACGGTGCACTCCCCATGGCTCACCTATGCTTCCATGCTCTCTTTACTCTCTCTTTGCCCTCCCTTTGTCATTCTTCTGTATGTGTCCTTCCCTCCCTCTCATTTTCAGATCAACCTTTCAAGAATAAACCAAATCAGTTAAAAAAATTTGATCTTTATTGATTTTAATTCTTTTTTTTTTCAGATGGTACACCATGGTGCATGCTGATGGATCTGTCTTGCAGACCTTCAATTACTTGAAGGACAATGGTATCCAGGGTCTTCTTCTAATTTGGCCCAAACCCACAAGTCTTATTGCTTGGAAGATCATTTCTGTTTATGCTGCTTTCGAGGCTGCATTGCAGCTCTTGCTTCCTGGCAAAACTGTTGAAGGCCCCATTTCTCCGGCTGGTAATAGGCCTGTTTACAAGGTTAATGAAACACCTTTTTCATGTTCTTTCTTTTTAAGTGAAAGTATTAGCTTTCTTTGTTTTTTAAAGCTTGCATTTCTTTTTTTCTTTTCTTTTTGTTTTTTGCAGGCTAATGGTTTGCAAGCATATGCCGTCACTTTGATTACATACGTTGCCCTTTGGTGGTAAGTAATGTAATATGTTCTTTGGTTTTAATATACGCGTATTATATTTTTGGGATGTGGATGTCAAAAGAGTTTTGATTGGCTGCTCTAGCAGTAGTACTTCATTTGTCTCAGCTTTGATCTCTTCTTGCTTCTCACTGTTTATTACCTGTAAAATTTATTTGCAATTTGGTTGGTTTTTATTTATTATTGGGATCTCTTTTTGATTCTCATTGTTTACCTTTAAAATTCGTTTGGACTTTTGGCGGTCAAGCTTTCTGGATTCATGGAC
This sequence comes from Oldenlandia corymbosa var. corymbosa, assembly GCA_949775105.1. NCBI lineage: Eukaryota > Viridiplantae > Streptophyta > Magnoliopsida > Gentianales > Rubiaceae > Oldenlandia > Oldenlandia corymbosa. The sequence continues at coordinate 27,732,076 of OX459124.1, forward strand.
TGAAGGTTTATCTATGATGGTTCCTTAAGAAATTATGAGGCTTGCTTATTGTTATTATTATATATTGAAATGTGATCTTGGAGATTTGTTTGTTGGATTTCTCTTTTTCCTGTTGCATCTGAGTGGTATGATTGCAATCTTTGTGTTGAAATGTGAGTAGCCTTGGCCTCTGTTGGGTAAGCTTTTGGCCTCGCCTAACCTACGCTTGTTGTGCTTTTCACTTTATGTTTTAATAGTGCTTTACACACCCTTGTCATGCCAACCTTTTTCATCGTCCAATTGTTGAAATTAACTGATGGTCCTGTTTTCTTACCTCTGTGCTCATTTTCAGGTTTGAGATATTCAACCCTGTGCTTGTCTATGATCATCTGGGAGAAATATTTTCGGCTCTAATTTTTGGTAGCTTAGTGTTTTGTGTGCTCTTGTACATAAAAGTGAGTGATGCAGTCATTGGATTTTCTATTACATGTGGTATAGTTTCGGTGCTCTAAACTCTTCTGATTGTGTATTTAAGGGTCATGTTGCTCCATCTTCCACTGATTCTGGATCATCTGGAAACATCATAATTGATTTTTATTGGGTAAGAATCATTGGGCCTCTACTGCTGTGATACTTACGTAAAGTTCATTTTACCCTTCTGACATCTCTTTCTTTTCACTGTTGTGTAGCATGGCAACCATTTGTTTTTCCAGTTTCTCCGCCTATTTTTTTTTCTTATGGTTATGATGCATCTTGGGAAATAAATGACGTGATATATTTTGAGCAATCTCATTCAACGTATTGATTTTTGCAGGGAATGGAGCTGTACCCCAGAATTGGCAAGAACTTTGACATAAAAGTCTTTACTAACTGCAGATTCGGGATGATGTCCTGGGCAGTTCTTGCTTTGACATACTGCATTAAACAGGTATCTTTTGATTGCAATTTCCGCCAGAATACCACAATTATTATTGAGCCCTGGAATCTTTTTTTTTTCTTTTTCTTTTAATGTTTGTGTTCTACCCGAGAATACTTAATTGTTTCTTTCGTTTAGCTTTGATGACAATGTTACTGAGATGGTGTTTGTATCATGCTATAATCTTAGATATCTAACACAGTGCTTGATGGAATGATGCCTTTTTGTTATTTGTTTGTTGCAGTATGAAACCCAAGGTAGAATTGCTGATTCAATGCTTGTGAATACCACATTGATGTTGGTATATGTCACCAAGTTTTTCTGGTGGGAAGCTGGATACTGGAATACTATGGATATTGCACATGACAGAGGTATCTTACATGATCCTTTTTGGCGTTACTCTTTTTTTCTAGTTTTTGTCTTTGGCTTATACTGATAGAATTCTCTTTTCAATCACATCTGCTTATATTTCTTTTTTGTTGTTGCAGCTGGCTTTTATATATGCTGGGGTTGCTTGGTGTGGGTACCATCCATTTATACTTCTCCTGGCATGTACCTTGTAAATCATCCGGTGGAGCTTGGAACCCAGGTATGTTTTAAGTTGCAGCTTGTCATACGCAGTGATCTGTTATGCTGATTCTGGATAATGAATTATGTGTTTGACTTCAATCTCTTCTTGCATGATGTAAAAGAAAATCATTTGCATCAATATACCATTCGTTTTCACTTTCTGAGAGAGAATAACTCCTTAATTAAAATAACATATGTAATGATAGACAGTGCTTATGTTTCTTGACTTTAATTCTCCGTTCTACATCTGGATGTTGTCAGCTCGCCCTTTACATCCTCGTGGCTGGCATTTTGTGCATATATATCAACTACGACTGTGACAGACAAAGACAAGAGTTCCGTCGGACAAACGGCAAGTGCTTGGTCTGGGGAAAAGCCCCATCAAAGGTATGAAACTATCTCTTTGACGAGACACCAATGTAGCCTGTGCCTTTTGGTTTACTATGTAATATTGTTTTTCAAAAGCCTAACTGGTTTAGTTTTTCTTTAGATTGTTGCCTCCTACACCACAACTAAGGGGGAGACAAAAACCAGCCTCCTTCTGACTTCTGGATGGTAAGATCCGCTGAATTGGGAACTGCAGAGGTCCCTTAAGATTAAGATTTGGTTGTGTAATTTGCATTTATTTCTTGAGTATATTAGTTCCACATTGTAATGAATTTCTGCCATTTACAATTGTTTCTTCCATCTGTGCAGGTGGGGTTTGTCTCGTCATTTCCATTATCTACCAGAAATACTAGCTGCCTTTTTCTGGACGGTACCAGCACTGTTTACTCATGTAAGCATGTTTGAAGACAATACCAAAAAACATTTATGAAAATAAATAATGATCTCATTATTCTCTTATGTCTGGAAATGGCAGAGTTGAAGTACTAACATTTCATATTTTGTTAATTTTTTGTCCTCTGCAGTTTCTTCCTTACTTCTATGTAATCTTTCTCACTATCCTCCTTTTTGACCGAGCCAAAAGGGATGATGATCGCTGCAAAACGAAGTAAGCAAGAAAAAAAAAGTCTTATTGCATCTCTTATACTTGTATGTGTGTAGAACTTTTGTAGTATTTATAGTATGGAGCAGAAATGTTGTTGCAAATTCAAGCTTTCACAACCTTATGAGTATCAGGACTTTACAACAGAACAGAACTTTTATGTGCTTTCCTGGGTTCATTTCTCTAGATGAGCTTAAACATTAAACAACGGAGTTACGGAACTGGGTAGTGAAGAGGGAACCTGGTTATAGTGGGTTGGCTTGTATAGGCAAGGATCGGTTTAGAAGAAGTTTGTGTGTGTAGTGTGAACAGGTATATGTGCAATGAGGAAATAGTCAGAATGATTGAGAGTGGTTTATTGCTTTGGAATTTACTTTTGTTAGAAGTAAGATGCTTGGCATCACTGTAGATGGTAATATACTAGTATTAGTAGCCTATATTTTCTGCAATGGAGGAATAGAAGAAAGATTGACATGATTTTGGAAATTAGGTTTAAGTAAAATTTGTTCCTGATTTTGGAATTTGTTGCAGGTACGGAAAATACTGGAAACTGTATTGCGAGAAGGTTCCCTACCGGATTATCCCAGGAATTTACTGAGATCAGAATTGGGTGTTGGGGTGAGGTGGTTTCGGCCCTGGAACCTGTTGTTAGTGTTAGTGTTAGTAGTGGTGGTAGCATATGTAGCTATGCTGCCGCCTTTTACTTGGTCCCACATTTGGGGTTGAAGTTGATGTATTGTATCAGAACCGAAGAGCCACACTACGGCTCTAGTTTTTTAGTTTTGTGAATCCATGTGCACCGTGCGCAATGCTCCCTCCGTTTTCTGTTTTATTTGCAAGGAGAAGAAGATAGTAATATGTTTGAACGAGACATTGTGGTGAAATTAGATGGTTTCCCCTGAAATTTGTAGATCGTTGTAGTCCCCAAATAATTAAGAAAAATCCTTTAAAGTAGTTATTTTTCGATGAAATATCTAGATTACCCATTTTATGAATTTGTAATTAAAACTAACAGAATTCCTCCGTTAATTTTACCATCTCCTGCCCGCCAAGAAATAAACCCAACTCATCTGCAACCAAATGATCCAATGGTTGTGTGAAAGAAGCAGCATCTGAAGACGAGACCCATTTTCTAGCCCCAGTGTTCTCACAGGGCTCTCTGTTGCCATACAGTTCGAAGACTGGTTGGTATAAAACCCCTCCCTGGAAAGACGGAGTAGAGCATACCCTTTGATTAATAAAATAAAGGCCGCCATCATTCATTGGAAAGCAATACTACTTAAGAAAGAAACATCCGTCACAGGCAACCAATCCGAGTAAATTTTGGTTTTAGCATAATGTACTGAATGAGGTACTAGATAAACATTTATACATATAGTGGCCACACACACGCGTTAACAGAAACAACTAATCTTATTAAATATAAGTCTCATACATTCCTTTGGAAATTCGGGGAAACAGACACCGAAAGTCATTGGAAAGGAAAAAAAAAAAAGAGAAAGAAAAAGAATTAAAAACGAAGAACAAACTGTTAAAAAAAAGAAGAAGAACATCTACAAAAGATGCACAGCAAGCCGTGTGCCTGCCCGACTGCAAAATGAAAGAAACCAAAGAGATAAGGCGCTTTCACTTCAAACAGTCACAGACAAAGCAACCCCCAGTTGTTCTCTTCCCTTTGATTTTTGTTTGTACGAACGAATCAAACTTAGAAACTCTCGGGCTTGATTTTGTACTAAAAAAACCTTTTTGGAGAGAAAATATTGATTGTGGAGTTGTCAAGTATTCTGAGTGTTTTTGCTTTAATTAAGTAAAATACATCTTTAAAAATCAAAAAGTGATCAAATGGCTTGTAAAATGAGCTAAGACCAAAGCAAATTTTAAAAAATGATTTTATATTCTTCTTCTTATGATAAAGACGTCAAGGAGCATATAATATATAATAATTAATTTCTCAATAATTTTATTCTCTTTAAATTTGTGTAAAATGAAATTGAGATTTACATTTATGGCCAACTTAATATCACCTATTTCTCTCTCTAGTAATATTAAATAGACTCATTCTCACCTAATACAAAACTAACTTGAGCGTCCAAGTGTTAAATTCTTGTTTTACAGGTCCTTAACCGGAGATTGACTGTTGATTGCATTAGGAGAAAATCGGCTTCAATTCATCAATACTAAATTCTCACATACATCATCCATCATCTAGTACTCCTTCCGCCCATAATTATTGTCTACTTTGCCTAAAAAATTTTATCCCAAAATTATTGTCCAATTTGACTTTTTATGGATTAAGTTACACATTTGTCCTTAATAAAAAACATTATCCATAAAATCTTTGTGGTTAAACAATTACTTATGTAGGGGTATATCCTATTGTTCAATGTAAAATATAGTTAAGTTTGACTAAAAATAAAATATTTCATTTTCGTAAAACTGGACAATAATTATAGGACGGAGGGAGTACTTTTTTAAATATAAGTTTCACTAACTAGAACTCCGTTCCGGTTTCCGTCTTTTTTTTTTTTTTGGGCACAAAAGTCTTGATATATATATATATATATATATATATTATTATTATTAGGATATAAACGTAAATCTCCCGGTTAAGTTGATTCAGTCCGGTCGAGTTGATTGAGATCCCCAGAGCCTGTGGCCAGATATAAAATAATAATAAATTATTAGTAATAAAAAAACAAATACTACTCCACGTCGCGGTGAAGCACTCCTCCTTTCATCTTCTTCTTCCTTCCTTGTCTTTGTCTCATCATTTTGGGTCTTTCACATCTTAAAATAAAAACCCCCCGATTTCCTCCACCCGATCTGATCCCTTCCTCCACTCTATCCTTCCCTCCGCATTGAATCGGATCTGCCCCCCAACTCCGTCTGTAATTATGCCGTCTTTGTTCGGAGGACCTCTCACCACCTTCGAAGATGCCGAGAAGGAGAGCGAGTATGGCTACGTCCGCAAGGTCCTTACTCGGATCCTTTTTTTTTTTTTTGATACTTGTTCTTCTTCTTTCTTACCACGTCGCTGCTGCATTAATCTTACTAGGATTTCCGAATTTTGCCTCATCCTTTTTTTTTTTAGTTGTTTCCTTACTGATGCTATATTTGTTTCCGATCTTCTGTAAAGTTGCTGCCCGTGCGTACTGTATTTGGTTTCTGCTTTTTAGACTAAAATCTAAGTCTCGATTGGACGTTCTCAGACCTTTGTCTCTATTTTTGGTCGACTATCCAGTTGATCTAGCCTTTTAGCTAATTTCTTTTGTGAGGCTCTGCATTGGTTTTGCCTTAAATTTGCTTAGCAAATATGTATATACCCCATGACTGACTGATATACACAGGTTGATCATGATCAGTTGATAGTTGAGTGACATTTCAACTGATTAATTAAGGGTAATAATAATAATAATAATAATAATAATAATAATAATAGCTAAGGGATTTTTGATTGACTATGGTATCTAACTGGTAGCTTTTCTCTTATCGATTTTGTGGTTATAGGTATCAGGACCTGTGGTTGTAGCAGATGGGATGGCTGGAGCTGCTATGTATGAACTGGTTCGTGTTGGGCATGATAACCTTATTGGGGAAATTATTCGTCTCGAAGGAGATTCTGCTACCATTCAAGGTATGCTAGTTTTAAACAACCTTCTTTGTTCCTGAAGCGTGGATCTGAGGAGTTTATTGTTCACAATGACCTATTTATGGAATGTCTTCATTTCAGTTTATGAAGAAACTGCCGGATTGATGGTGAATGATCCTGTCCTTCGTACTCACAAGGTTCGATGTCTTTTTTGTTTCTGTTTTAAATAATTCATCATTTAAATTGTTCTCTTGAGTTTTTTTTTTTTTTTTCTTTCTTTTTTTACCCTTCATACTAAAGGAAGTTCATATCTATTTTGCCTTAATTTTGCAGCCGTTGTCTGTTGAGCTTGGACCTGGAATATTGGGCAACATCTTTGATGGTATTCAGGTTTGTGAAACTTTGGTTTTTCCTCCTTCAGTCCTTCTTAAGCTTGTTTTTAGTTCAAGAGGTTGTTATTTCTTTCGTAACAAGTACCATCGGTTGGGAGTGAATAGGGGGGGAGGGGGGCCTTTATCTTGTTACTCTTTCTTAGTCGTTAATCACCTTTCTCAGAGGCCTTTGAAGACCATAGCAAAGAGATCTGGTGATGTCTACATTCCTCGCGGGGTTGCTGTTCCAGCCTTGGATAAAGATACACTCTGGGAGTTCCAACCTAAAAAAATAGGTATTTCCCTAACATTTAGCTTATATTTCGACTTCATTGTTTGATCTAAATTTGGTATGGATGTTTTGATGTACCTATTAACTGACACTTTTTGAAAACTCGCCCTGTCATGACAGGTGAAGGGGATCTTTTGACTGGTGGAGATCTGTATGCTGTAAGTTACATTTGATTCTGTTGCTGCTTATCGCATTTACGGGCATTTAGTTTTTTTTAAGTAACTATCAATTGATCTTCTTTTAATCTTTCGTCTTTCCAGATTGTGAATGAGAACAGTTTGATGCAACACCATGTTGCTCTTCCCCCTGATGCTATGGGAAAAATTACCTACATCGCACCTCCTGGTCAATATTCTTTGAAGGTTTACATGCCGAATCTCAACAAATGCATCCAAAACTATTACCTCAACAATGGAAGAAAATAGAATGACGATATGGAAAATGAATATGTATCACTGTGGTGATAAGATGATATTTGTTCTTTCTCGCCGTGTACCCATTTGCTTTTATCATTTTCCAGCATCAATGTGTAGAAGATAATGGCCGTCATTGTTTGGCTTATACACGCCGCTGAGAATTTTCTTGTGCCTGATTTTTCAATCATATGCAGGATACTGTTCTTGAGCTTGAGTTCCAAGGAGTCAAAAAGCAATTCACCATGCTTCAGGTAATTAAAGTTTCCAAATTCGGGAATTATTATTATTATTTCTTTTTGTATTTTTGGAGATGATTTGCTAATTATTTTTTTGTAGTTAAAGTATCTGATTTCTGTCTCTTGCATGCATGCAGACTTGGCCCGTACGAACACCAAGACCTGTTGCTTCGAAGCTTGCTGCTGATACACCACTTCTTACTGGACAGGTAATTTCTGTACCATAGTAGTTGTCTTTTGGCATGCTCTAATTGGTTCCGTGCTTATGAACAATGTTACTTTGTCAGCGCGTGCTTGATGCTCTATTCCCTTCGGTGCTTGGTGGTACTTGTGCTATTCCTGGTGCTTTTGGTTGTGGAAAAACTGTCATTAGTCAAGCCCTTTCCAAGGTGAACTGACGAGTTGTAATTGAGATCATCCATCTGAGAAACCTTCAGGAGGGTTTTATTCGATCTTTATCGTCTAATTCATTACTGTCCATTGATGCAGTACTCTAACTCCGACACTGTTGTTTATGTTGGCTGCGGAGAAAGAGGAAACGAAATGGCTGAGGTATGGGTTTTCTACATCACAGTTGTTTTGGTTCTTGATCAATCTATTGGTTGCTTGCTGAGATTTTTGTACTTAAATGCCTATAACAGGTGCTTATGGACTTCCCTCAATTGACGATGACTCTGCCAGACGGTCGTGAGGAATCTGTTATGAAACGTACTACTCTTGTGGCTAACACTTCAAATATGCCTGTGGCAGCTCGTGAGGCCTCAATTTACACAGGTAAATTTTCAGTTTGCTTGCTCTTGGTGATAACAAGACGCCGACCTAATCCCTTAACTGTCCCACCCAACCCTCTCTCCCCTGTAGATGTTACTTCTCTAATGTTATGCATTTTTTAGGGATTACAATTGCTGAATATTTCAGAGACATGGGTTACAATGTCAGTATGATGGCAGACTCAACATCCCGATGGGCAGAAGCATTGCGTGAGATTTCTGGCCGACTGGTAATTCTTTGGCCTATACTTTTATGGTGGTTTGCTGTGGTTTTTAAATTTTTGTTTACATACACGGTACTATGCATTTACTTCCTTGAAGTGAATGTCTGAAAATTGCAGTTTAATATCAATCTTCTGCTAATTTGGATGTCTTTTGTTGTTTTCAGGCAGAAATGCCTGCAGATAGTGGATATCCTGCATATCTAGCTGCTCGTTTGGCGTCATTCTATGAGCGTGCCGGAAAGGTTAAATGCCTTGGAGGTCCAGAAAGAACTGGAAGCGTGACCATCGTCGGAGCTGTTTCTCCTCCAGGAGGGGATTTTTCAGATCCAGTCACATCCGCAACCCTCAGCATTGTTCAGGTATGACCACTGTAGGTTGAATGACAACTTCCATCAGTTCTATTACTGCTATGTAGTGACTGGTTCTTATTTGCGTTTGGATAGGTTTTCTGGGGTCTTGACAAGAAGTTGGCGCAAAGAAAGCATTTTCCATCTGTAAATTGGCTTATATCTTATTCAAAATACTCAGGGGTGCGTTGTTGTCGTGCTCAATTAAGCTTCATCTGTTTTCATAAATTTTTTTTGGGTCGAAGTTATGTTTTAGCAGTTATGTAATTGCTGCTGTTACTCACTGACTCTTCTTTTCTCAGGCATTAGAATCTTTCTATGAGAAGTTCGATCCAGATTTTATTGACATCAGGACAAAAGCTCGTGAGGTTCTGCAGAGGGAGGATGACTTGAATGAAATTGTGCAGGTATATTTTTTGGTGCCAATCATTTTGTGATGAAATTTCTTGGTTGGGCAGTCATGTTCTTTGTGGCTCTGAGGACATATCTAGATGCTTTTGTCTTTCGCATGTGTGACCATGTTTTCGGAGTCTGTACTTTTCTTTGTCTGCTTTGCCTTTTTGTTGGAGTTGTTTATTGAAAAATTAATTTTAAAAAGAAAACCTTTGCTTCAAGTTGGAGGCCTGAGATGTGGGATGTACGTATATGATGTAGTTTCGATTTCTTTTTAGCATGTGCATGTTAACCGAAGTTTTTCTGTTTTGCTTTCTGCAGCTAGTAGGAAAGGATGCTTTAGCTGAAACTGATAAAATTACATTAGAAACTGCAAAGCTATTGAGGGAAGACTATCTTGCGCAGAATGCATTTACTCCGTAAGCCTGCATTTGTCTATTAAGTTCATTTATGTGGTGTGATTTTCGTCTTCCACTTTTAACATTTGTGTTGCATGTTTGGTGACAGGTATGACAAGTTCTGTCCTTTCTACAAGTCTGTTTGGATGATGCGCAACATCATTCATTTCTATAATTTGGCCAATCAGGCGAGTTATTTGGTGAATGTTTGGCTTATTATGTTAACATTAGTGGGTGCCATCATGAAAACCCTCTGTTCTCTCTCTTAATCACTGTTTTCAAGGCCATCTGAATTCTTTCAGATCCCTGCTCCTGTTCTTTTTGTTTTATTTGGAGTTTAGATATGGATTTTTCTTATACGTGACTTAATTTTTTACAGGCAGTGGAGCGTGCAGCTGGCATGGATGGCCAGAAGATCACTTACTCCCTTATAAAGCATCGATTAGGAGATCTATTTTACCGTTTAGTGTAAGTGAATTTATTAGTTCATCAGTGATCTGAAATGGAACATTCACTATGCAGCATTTGAGTTCTGTTTGTTGCTGCTTTTTGTTGCTAACTCTTTTATCTCGCAACGCGATGCAGCTCTCAGAAATTCGAGGATCCAGCTGAAGGCGAGGATGTGCTCATTGCAAAATTCAAGAAACTTAATGATGATTTGACAGCAGGTTTCCGCAACCTTGAGGATGAAACTCGATGAGCAGATAGTTTCTCCTTTTCTGGTAGAAACATCCATTTGTCTGCCGTTTCTGGTTGGACTTCAGGCTTCGGGCATTGTTTGTTTGGCCATATGTGGGTTATTTCCTGCGTTATATACTGTAATTTTTCTTGTTACTTTCTTGTGATGTGACCGGCTTAGGCTCTCTATTACAGTAATTATTAGTTTTTGGCAGATTACACGGCAAAATAATTATCTTGTAACAATGCAATTTTTATTTTTTTTTGGGGTTCTACTCGTCCTTCAATAAAGCATTGTATCATGCGAATGATTTTGTATATTTGGAGATGGTTCAACTTGGTGAAGTTATTTCATTTATTTAAACATTTTTCTTTATGCTTGTGATTACATTCTTTGCAATATTTTGAAACACTGTTTGGGCTATAGGAGAAAACAGGCTGTCACGCCCTTGAGGTAAAACCAAAAGAAAGGAAGTTGAAGGGGGAGAATTAGAATCGAGGGTGCAGGGTATAGATCTTCAAAAGGTGAGATTAGAACCCAAAGAATTGGGGGATGAGAGTGAAAGGTGGAGAACAAAAGGGACTTTGGGGGGAGAGATCAGATTTCAGAGATGCATTTTGCCTTCACAATTATCGATAAACATACAGTACAATATCAACCGTATTTATCCTTATTACACAACTATTACTACAATTTAGTCCTTAAAATATAAACTATAAAAATGCCCACGGGCGTGACACAGGCCACCGTAATGCAGGAAGTATTTACATGTTTACCTTACATGGTACAAGCCCAAAGTGACAAGTGAAAAACTCACGTAACCATGGGGGTTTTATTTTTCTTTTTTAGTTTTATATCCCTTCTTTGCTGAATCCTTGTTTGATTGGTTAACCCATCCCGCTCATATTGGAATGAAATAAGTGTTTGTCTAAAATCAAGTGGCGCTTCCAGACAATCCGTGTGACATTTGGCAAATTATCACCATAGAAACTACAGCCATTTTCTCCAATCTGCCTGCTAAGACGAATTGCAACAGGGAACAAAAATAGCTATTTGCAAACGGCAAGCCAATTTAAACAGATCACTGGAGTCCTTTTTTTCTCTCGGTTCTAAACAAAGACACAGTGTTCCCTGCATTCACAGGACACAGAGGAAGCACATAAAGATGGGTTGAAAGTGCCTTGTTTGGTACAAAGTGTGCCTTTCAACCAGGTCCGACTTTAGGAATGTCATAGTGCTCACTCATATTAGCTAGATACTGATTGAAGTCCTCGATTCTGTCGCGGTGAGATTTATTCGCAGTCTTTGCCAACTTATGCATATCAATCTTCGTCTTTTGTTCAATGTAACGTCTCTCAGCAGGGGTGAGATTATCATCCCAGTGACCCCCGCTATCTTCGGTTGACTTGCCCTCAGCATTGCCATCTTCTTCATCTTGGACAGGGTCAGACAAAACTAGTGCCTTGCTTCCACCTACAGCAGAACACCAAATAAGTAACCCAGGCAGGTTAGGGAACAAGGAATGAAGGAAAGACCGGTCTGGCTCGGAATCAACACGGTTTACCAAAACAATTCTTTACGCCTTGGATCATGTCTAGCAACGATACTCTGGAATTTGAACATAGACAAGATATATTCCAAGAAACGTGTATGAAAACAACACTGAAGTCGCACCACATTCATTTCTTATCCTAATTTGTGCACCATGTGAAACTGTAATGATGGCATCCACTGTTGATTCTGTAGAGTGAACTGACGTAACTCGGAGTACATCTTAAACTGGTGACAGATAAATCTCTCTAACACAATGATAGACTATGAAAACCATACGAGACCCTGCATAAGGCGTGATTTAACAGACATTGCTGATGCCGGGGATGTCAAAAAGTTCACAGACAGACACAAAGAGGAAAAACAACTCAATTTTTCTGTCAACGGGTAGAATAAGGAAGAGCCCAGTATAAATAATACCTCGCTCATTGTATGGTTCTTATGCTACCCGTGGTGAAAAACTATTAAGTATATATATCCAAAATATTTCAGTCAGACTTCCAAAATGGGGATCATAGGGCAACCATGATTGTTTTGGGTTCGACTCTACTACAAATTAAGTGGACGGAGCCAAGTATGTTACAGGAATAAATAAGCATACAGTACTTAAAAATAGTAAACTGCGTCAACCATGATAACACCCAAGTACGAGGAAAATAATAAGAAGAAGAAAACCAACTAACCCGTGTCGGCGTCAGAATGGTGGTGGTGATCCTTATCTTCTTTGTCCTTATTACGCTTCTTCTTCTTCCTTTTAGAAATCCCGCCGGAAGCTGCCTTCACATCCAAAGCCTTACCCTTCAGCTTTAGCTTCCCACCGACCACATTCTCGTATGCATCGTTTCCCATTCCCCGGACGGACTGACTACTCTGTCAGATGTAACCGTAACAGCTGAAAATCTAGCGCCTGAGGAAAAAAAAAAGCCCTAGAATGAAGGGAATAGGATAAACACGTACCTAAATTTGAATCGGAATCAACCCAGAGAAACTTTGATTGATTGAAAGCCAGAAGATCTCGAGTCGGAGTTTCTGGAGTTTTCTTCTTCCTCCTCCTCCGCCACTTGTTCTTGGTCGTCTGTCAGGCAGGGTTATGTCGTTTTACTTCCCCCCTTTCGGTTAACAAATAAATAAATAAAATTTCTTTTGGAGGAGAAGGGAGTGGGCTTTAATTTGGACTGTTGAATATATTTGGGCTGGAAGATCGGACAGGCTCATCTGAAGGGCCCAAACAAAAGTAATGAATGAAAATTGAAATTAATAGAGAGAGAGAGAGAGAGAAAGGAGGTGATGAAATGGTTTTATTTTATTTTTTTTTTCGCGGCTTCCAACGACACACTACTCCACCGGACACTGTGTGAGTGTGTGTAACTATTCTGACTGACACTCACAGAGAGAGAGAGAGAGAGAGAGAACTTTGATTGGAATTAAAGGCAAAGCACAGCCATCGATGATGTCATGAAATTGAATGAAGTTTTTTCTTCAACACACATTTACATTAATGCTGCTGCTTCCTTTCTCCTAATCACCACTACTTCAGTACTTCTGATTCTGCCGTTCCATTTATTTTTCCGGTGAAGTTTAGGGCTTTATTTTCTCCGCATTTCCCAGGTATTTACGTCTACCTCCTCTCCAATTTTCTGATCTTTTTCAATTACCATGTTTATTCATTCGGTGCAGCATCTCCTAGGCCTCTTTTTTTCTTTTTTTTTTTCTTTATAGGAAAAAAAATGTAAAAAAAGCCCCTGCTCCAAGCCTCACTCCCATTTTGGAAATGTTAGCTTATATCCGGGTGTAGTGCAAGAAGATCCGAATTGTTTGCTCTTCATTCTGTTTTCAGATTTCGTAACTGCGTTTGCCTGTTTAATTTACTCTTTGATTTATTTCTGGAACCAAGGAAACTTTTGATCTAACTTCTAGCTGTGACTACTACCTATTGATTTTAATACTTTCCTGCTGATTCATGTTTATGTGCTTGTTGATTTAGGTATTGTTGGAGTTAAAAGAGAGGATCTTTTGGCCTTTTCACTACCACCTCCCCCCTGCATTGCTCTTGTATGGATTTCTTGAGACTTAAGAAGTTTGTTCGAGCAGCCCACAAACCAAGCTCTGTGGATGATCCCCCAAATTCCGACGAGGAGCGGTGTAATAACCCAGCTGTGGGGCTTCAGCTTCCACCCAAGGGTCAAAAAGCTGAACCTTTGGATAATAATGCGGTTGGGGTTGATGCTACCACCCCTGCAGATGCTGAGGATGATGATGATGATTTTATTACAAATGAAGTCAAAAGGAGGCTGAAAGAGCTCAAAAGAAATAGTTTCATGGCTTTGATACCCGAGGAGGGGGCTCCTGGGGATGATGATGAGTTGGATGAAGTGGAGGACGAGGGAGAGACCACCTCCACCGAGTGGAGGGATGTAGAAGCCGAAGGTCACCACTTCTGGTCTGGTTTTGATGCCTTCTATGATAGTTACCGTGATCTAATGCTGTTCTTCGACCGTGTGATGGCGCAGCAGCTGAGTGAAATTGGTGAGGAAGGTTTAGTTGTTCCTATTTGTTTTCGTGTTTATGCTATTTGTCTGTGGTAGCGTAGATGTACTGCTTCAGCAAGCTCACAATGAACTTCAGCCTTATATGCCATGCAAAAACCAAGGCCAATGCAGAATTATTCTCTCTTTTAGCTTTGTGTATTGGTTTGTCTGTAAATATTATTGGTTTCTCGATGACCAGTTTAGCTTCTATGTATTTGCTTCCACTTCTGTCATTTATACAAATTTGCAACCACCTACTCTAGTTCTTTAGACTTTTTTTGTGCTTGATTAATTACCCTTCTCTTGAGTTTCTGGATTACCTCTTTGCTTTGAGTAATTTATACTATAATCTTGCAGGTTCTCATGCTCCTTCTATGCCTTTGGAACGATCTGCATCCAAAAAGTTATCAGCTCCATTTCGGTGTCTGTCTCTGAAAAAGGTTAAAGAACCTGTGGATGAAACAGAGTTCTTGAAGCAGCCAGGAACTGACCCCTATCAGGAGCTAGAAACAGCATATGTAGCTCAACTGTGCTTGACTTGGGATGCCCTTCACTGTCAATATACACAGCTTAGACAGAAAATCTCTTACGCGCTTGAAAGTTCCACTGCTTACAATCATAGTGCTCAGCAATTTCAGCAGTTCCAGGTTATACTCCAAAGGTTTATAGAAAATGAGCCTTTTGAGCAAGGCTTCCGACCAGAAATTTATGCACGAGCAAAGAACTCTTTGCCAAAACTGCTTCAGGTTCCTAAGGTCCAAGGTACATTGATCAATACTGATAGCTTCAGATAACTTCTGTTAGATAAGATATGATAGTTTTGTCATTCATCCTCTTTGATTTGCTTTCAGTTTGTAATTTTGCTGCTCTCTCCAACTATGTTTTTTTTTTTTTACACAACTATGTACAGTAACTTGCGTGTCTGAATGATGCTTGTTTTGGTGGGGGTTTAGTTTCTCTGAGGCTGTTTTTACACCAATTGTAGGTAATGATAACAGAACTATAGAAGAAGAAGAAGAATCAAATTTGCTGATGCTTGCACCAGAGCTGATTACCATAATGGAGAGCTCAATCCTTACATTTTATCAATTTGTGAAGATGGACAAGAAAAGATCTGGGGGTGTGCGGAATATATTCGTTACTCAGAGCCAGATGGCTACTCCTCTACAACAGGTGCAGGCTTCTTTTGAGAAAGTGAGGCTCCTTTGTTTCTATTGCTTTTGCCTCGTTTATTTTCACATTGAAAGTTGATGTTTTCTTGTAGTAAGTTTGACTATTTACCCTGAAAATGTATGTTTGCTTAAGCTGTCACGGACACTAAATAGTGCACCATCAGCACCCTGGTGATCTACTTAAGAAATGCTCATCAAACCATGTGATCTTTTATACTTTTCCGACTTCCGAGTGCTCTTAACCTGTAAATCTATCTTGCTGTTCTCCTACGCACTCTCCTCCACAAATTCCATGTTTCTGTGAATTCCTCCGGTTATTGATTATATGTACACATATGATGATGTATCTGCTTCATGGATCGTTTACTAATTCTCTGAAGTACAGAAAGCTTTGAAACTGAAAGAGCTGCGAAAGAAGACGAGAAGGTGGAAAAAGAATGCATGGCCAACGGTACGTGAAGACGAGGATCTATTGCTGGCCACTATTGATGTGAAGGTATTGTTGAGGGTTATGAGAATGGTCAAAATGAGCAAGGAGCAGCTGTTTTGGTGCGAAGAAAAGATGAAAAAGATTGACTTGAATGGCGACAAGCTCCGGAGAGACCCCTCCCCTATGTTGTTTCCTAGTTAATAGGTGAAAGAGTAGTAAAATGCTCACTAATTACTCGGGGATGGCTACCACCTGGGAGTCTGGAGACTGATAGAAACAGGCCCTAGCTTGTTTACTTCACCTTCAAAATTCAATATGAGACAAAGATTGCTAGTTAATACTAGGTTTTCTTCTTAATCAACCATCTTACTGCAATATCATGATGGTATGGTTGTAATTCTGTTCTGGTTGATTCACTGGTTTGAGTCATCAGGCACTGGTAGGTAGTTTATCGGTTCTGGTTTGGTTCGGAATTTTGCTAGTCATCGCACCAAACCATTGCCCTCGGTTGGAAACCTGCTTAGATCGTTGTTGCTAGATGATTATGAAACTAATTACGTAGGTTCTTGCTGGAATTCTTCTAAACCCATTTTGAACTAAATTGTTGATGCTGAAAGACAAAGTTTACAAATTCTGAAAATATTAAGATGTGCTGTGAGGATCCAAGTTGAATGAGGATGCACAGTATGTGTGTAAGTGGTTAAAAAAATCAATCCAGTACCTGAACCTATACAATCTGGAACGAACAAACACTGAAAACCTGGAACTGGAATGGTTTTTGGGATGGGGAGGGAAGAAACACCATCCCACCTAGTATTTTTTTGTTCCTCTTTATAAACTGGGTAAAGAGTAGAGAAAAAACTAAAGGCCCCGAAGCAAATATACTAGCAGATAAACAACTCAGAAGCAAGCACCAACCCGCTTAATGCTGTTGATCAATCGATCAAGAAGGCTTATCAAGTTTTCTTTTTCTTTTTTTTTTGGTTGGGTAACTGGACCTTTTCTGTTTTTTTGGGGGACTGAGCTGGTGTGGTGAGCTCGTGTATGTGTTGTTTGTGTTAAGACTTAAGAGGCTGGGGTCTCCTTTCGACTATTTGAATTGTGGAAGTGACATTTGTAATTTGTATACCAAAAATATGTTTATATATTCAACAATCGAGCCATTTTCTTAGTTTATGTACAAAAACCCAAACCCCCCTCTTTTCCTATTTTTATATTCCACTCTCTCTAATGCCATTTTTCATTTCATTGTACCAGAATTTTCAGAACTCATCGGAGCTTCCAATTCCCAATTTCCAATTGCAGCACCCCACTTGTTGGTCTTTTGGTCCATCCACCTCTTCCTACTTTTTTACTCTTACCAGACAGAGTCTCTTAGGGTTCTAGGTAAGCACTAAGCAATTCCCTCCATCTCTTTTCCAATCTTTTCTTTGTTTTCTTGATCACTTTGTCTTGTTTTCCTTGATCACGTTCCAGTTTAGTTAATTCAGTCTGCTACTTACTCAAGTTCTTCCGCAGTTTTAGCTTCAAAGTTTTGTGCTTTTCTTCAGTGTTGACTTTTGATTCATTTCATTCATTTGGGCTGGTCAATGGTTGCCTTGTGGTTGGTCTCTCTGCATGATTATTCGTATGAGTAACTTTAGTTTTTTTTGAATACGATGTTGCTGCAAGTCGCTGCTTTTTTTGTTGTTTCTGCAAAATAAATGAATTCATTCCTTTTCAGTCTCTCATATGCCCTGTTTTGTGGAAAAAAATGGGTAATTTTTTTTTCTCTCCCGGTTGTATTCATATGATGTTGCTAAAAGATTGTTTCTTTTTTCTTGTTAAACCCTAAAACCATTCTCTGACCTGAATTCATTTGTTCTTTGAGCTATGTGCCTTTTTTTTCCCGCTGGAGTTGGATTTTGCCAAAGGTTATGCTATTTCTCCGTACAGTCTTGGATGACGAGTAAATTCTGCTGACTGTCTGAGCCTTTTGATACGTCCGAATGAATACATTTATATATATTCTGCCTTGGCTTGAGATAAATAGAGCATCTTGATGGCTTAAATCCCGTCATTTTTTGCTGTTCATGTTATTCTTCCATCTTGTTACTAGAGGCTGACTGGTTTGAGAGGCATAGTGTTTGACTGAATCAACTTTGTGTTTACTGTTGTTTATCCCATGTTGTGGGTAAGTTAGGTGTAGGTTCTAACTTTCAGAATCAGATTGTAGTGCTACATTGATTTCGACTATCTGTCTTTTCTGGCAACAACATTGTCTAAGTTTTGGTGTGTTGTGTGCTTGCGTGTGCGTGTGCGTGTGCGTGTGTGCGCGTGCGCGTGTGTGTGGCCACTATAGGTATAATGTTTATCTAGTACGTCATTCAGTACATTATGCTAAAACCAAAATTTACTCGGATTGGTTGCCTGTGACGGATGTTTCTTTCTTAAGTAGTATTGCTTTCCATATGTGCTCCCAATGAATGATGGCGGCCTTTATTGTATTAATCAAAGGGTATGGTCTACTCTGTCTTTCCAGGGAGGGGTTTTATACCAGTCTTCGGACTGTATGGCAACAGAGAGCCCTGTGAGAATCGTGGAGAACACTGGGGCTAGAAAATGGGTCTCGTCTTCAGATGCTGCTTCTTTCACACAACCATTGGATCATTTGGCTGCAGATGAGTTGGGTTTATTACTTGGCGGGCATAATCTTCAAGGAGATCGTAAAAACATGGTTCCAAACCGTAGTGGCAGCGCTCCTCCCAGCATGGAAGGTTCCTACGTTGCAGCATTTGGAAATCTTATATACCAACAACAAAGGCCTAGTTGGGATTCTACAGCTCTCCAACATTATCATTCAGGTGACCAAATGCATTTGAACCCATCAAGTTCTTCGGGACATTCTTCGTCCAGTTTCAACTTGAATCCACAGCTTATCCGGCCTAATGTGTCAAGGGACAGTCTACATCAAGTACGCCAGATAGGGGCTCCTGGCGGTAGTTGGAATATGACATCTTCTGGAAGCAATGCTGACAGAACTATGATTTTGGCTAGAAGTTCCCTTTCTACTCATCCAGAGGAGCCAGAGGACGATAGCTCCACCCTGCTGACTTCTGATGATTGGGCTGAAAGTAGTGCTTCAGTTGTTCCTGAACAGAGTTTGTTGTCTTCATCTGGTCGCCACAAAAGTTTGGTTGACTTGATACAGGTAAACTTCATTTTCGTTGCCAACATAGTGTTTTAGGCACTTTGAAGATTCCGATCACCCTCTTTTCACTCCATTTTTCTTGGGAGAGAAGGTTGTAGGACAGAGTGAATGGATGTGAGATTTGGTGTGAATGCAATGTAGAAAAACCTGCCTGTTCAATATTTGAAATATTCCGATTGTAGTCTTGGGACCAGGAGACTTTGTTCCTTAGAGATTGAAATCTAAGACTAGGAAAAATCTCTTCCTGTTCGTTTTCTTTTTTGGTCATGATCTAAATGATGTTCCCCGTATAAATTGTTTACAGGAAGATTTCCCCCGCACACCGTCACCAGTGTACAACCAATCTCGTTCATTAGGGCATAATACGGCAGATGAACCAATTGAAAGTGAAAATCAAGCTCTCACCTTGGACGATCTATCTCTTGAAGTTTCGAAGTCACCTGAATCTAAACGTAGCACTGATTCTAGTGTTCAAGTTGAAGATTCTCAAAAGTTGAAAGCCAGCGATGAAGCATCTTATCCAAATAAACATGGGGGGTCCTCTTCACCTCAAAGCAACAAAGACATAAGTAAAGAAAAATACGACAAAGAAATAAGTAAAGAAAAATACGAGGAAACTAAGAGGCATACACAAGATAAATTTCCTGAGAAGAACACAGTGCAGCAGCAGTATCTTACATTCACTCAACGACCACATTATCAACTTCATGGATCTCATGATCAAGTTACTAATCCGCCACTGAGTGATATGCACTCGGGCATCAGCAAAGTTCCTCAAAACAGTCTAAAATTTTCTTCAGAAGGGCAGGCCACACTGCAAGCTCCTGGATTTACTCCTCCCCTGTATGCCACGGCTACAGCTGCAGCATACATGGCTTCAGGAAACCAATTTTACTCGAATTTCAGTCCATCTACTTTTTATGCTCCGCATTACAGTATGGCCGGATATACAACATTTAGTTCCTCATTTGTTCCATCTTTTGTTGCTGGATATCCATCACAAACAAGTGTCTCTATGCATTTTGATGCCAGTTCTGGACAAAGCTATGGTGAACAAATTGCTGGTGTTTCAGCAGTGGAAAATAGCCAGCAAGTCAGTGATTTGCAACATTATAACAAGTTTTATGGTCATCAAGGGCTGATGGTGCAGCCCTCCTTGTCTGATCCTTTTCACTTGCAGTACTTTCACCCACCCATGGAGGATGCATATGGCCATCCAGCACATTATGCCCGTTTGTCACCGATGAATGTGGTTGGAGGTCAATTTGATTCTTATTCTCCACAGAAGGATCCAAACTTCGTGGCTTATGTTGGTGATAGAAAATTCCAGCCTTCTCCTAGTGATGGTAGCCCGAGCATATTGAGTCCAAGAAAAGTGGTAACTCCTGGCAATAATTTCTACGGGACTCCAGCGGGCCTCAGTTTCTTGTCCCAGTATCCTGGATCCCCTATTGGCAGTGCGGTGCTACCGGGATCTCCAGTTGGAGGGGGGGACCTAGCGGGTAGGAGAAACGAGTTAAGACAGGCTTCTGTCAGAAACCCTGGTGTCTATTCTGGGTGGCAAGGACAAAGAGGACGTGATGGCTTTAGTGACCCAAAGAAGCAGAGTCTTCTGGACGAACTGAAACCAAGCAATGCACAGAAGATTGATCTTTCTGACCTTGCTGGTCGTGTTGTTGAGTTCAGGTTTTTTAATCTTTATTCACTCGCATGTTTGTCTGAGATTCCTTTATGCTATACTATTTTTTTATCTTTCGCCTAAAAAATAATTGTATTTTGTCTACTTAATGCTAGCATTGATCAACACGGCAGTCGATTTATACAGCAGAAGCTGGAAAATTGCACTGCTGAAGAGAAGGCATCTGTCTTCAAAGAAGTTCTTCCACATGCACCAAAATTGATGACAGATGTTTTTGGAAACTATGTAATTCAGAAGGTGAGATTTTAAATGGCGTGCTATCTTTTTGTTGTACAAGCCTGCATGCATACTCACTTTTATTTAGGTAAGGTGTATTTTCTAACTCGTTTTCATGCATGCAGTTCTTCGAGCACGGGAATCCTGACCAGAGGAAAGAACTTGCAGCTCAACTATCTGGGCAAATGCTAACATTAAGTTTGCAGATGTATGGGTGTCGTGTTATTCAGAAGGTATATACATGTTAGTGCAAATTATTGTGTTGTCTTATATTGTACAATCGATGTTGGTTTTATGGATGCAAGTGTGTGTAATTATATTCGTGTGGTTTTGTTTCAGAAACTCTTTTGACTGTTTAGGTTCTTAATTTTCTGGGCAGCCCTTCTATTTGCTCACTTTCTCTGTGAAACAGTAGATGTTGATGTCAGAAACTGTTGTAATGACCTCTCTACTGTTGCCATTTTGGTGCCTTATTGTAAACAGGAACATTCTTGCCTCTTCCTAAATTTTGTGGGCGTACTTAGTTGAAATAAAACCTACTCTGTACCCCACCTCCATGTACATTACCACAGAGGAATCCGTCTTTGTTTAGTTGGATGTGACACAAAAAGAACTAACCAGTATTTGTTTTTGAATTTGGTCGACATTCAATTCAGGCGCTAGAGGTTGTTGATCTTGACCAGAAAACAGAACTTGTTTACGAGTTAGATGGACATGTAATGAGATGTGTGCGGGATCAAAATGGAAACCATGTCATACAGAAATGCATTGAATGTGTCCCTACCGAAAAGATAGGCTTTGTAATCTCTGCTTTCCAAGGACAGGTTGCTACACTGTCCACTCACCCATACGGTTGTCGTGTTATTCAGGTGTGGTGAAATATACTAAAACTTTTGGTCAGATATTAATCCAATGTTCTGTCCTTTTGAATGTTTTCTGAGTATATCTTAATGGTTGGTTTTAGAGAGTGTTGGAGCACTGTTCGGATGATCCTCAAAGTCAATGTGTTGTGGATGAGATACTGGAATCAGCCTATGTTCTCGCTCAAGATCAGTACGGAAATTATGTCACCCAGGTAGGCATTGTGGTGATGTTTGTTTTCATATATGATTTTTTTGGATTGAAGTAATTTGTAAAATTCAAAGACTAGGAATGGCTCTATTGTTGCAGCATGTTCTAGAGAGGGGAAAACCATTTGAAAGAAGTCAGATTATCAGTAAATTGATGGGGAACATCATTTTACTTAGTCAACATAAATATGCATCAAATGTTATTGAGAAATGCTTGGAGTATGGTGGTGCTACTGACCGGGAGAACTTGATTGACGAGATTCTTGCTCAACCAGAGGAGAGTGACAATTTATTGGTAAGACCATTCTTAAATTTTTGGTTGTTTTAGCCTTGAAATAGCTGATTTGATAAAACTCATTTCTATTGTTTTATGGCTTCGTCTTTGGCAGACGATGATGAAGGACCAGTTTGCGAACTACGTAGTGCAGAAGATACTTGAAATAAGCAATGACAGACAGCGGGAAATATTGCTGAACAGAATCAGAGTACATCTTCATGCTTTGAAAAAATATACTTATGGGAAACACATTGTTGCTCGATTTGAACAATTATCTGGGGAAGGTGCGCCTACTTAAACCTAGCCATTTTGCTATCAAGCATAAATATGAGATGTATCTCGTTCTCTTGGTTAATCATGTTTTGGTCAGAAACTGACATGAAATGAGCATGTTGTCATCCATCATGGTTAGGTGCCAAATTATTGATAGTGTCATTGTCAATCACCTTAAGAGTTCTATGTATGATTTGATTGACTGATCGATTTGACTGTGATGCAGAGGGTGAGAGCACTGAGCCCTAAGTTGCGGGAGAGGAGGAATAATGGTATTGAATCGGGTAGGTTTGGTGGGGTGGAATCAAATCCCTGATGCTGGAAGGCAGTTGATAAAGAGGAAAGCACGACAAAGTATATATAATAAGTAGAGGATGGGTGATGGCATGTAACTGTCTTTTGCTGATACTTATGAACTTGTATATGGCTTTATACATTATTATGCGGAAGGAGTTATATAGTACGTGGAAACTGAAGTAAATATTATATATGTAAGTATGCAGCGTATGTACGTAGTGTTATGTATGTAATCTTGATTGTTGTGCTGAACAATGTTGTGACCCATAAGTATGGAGCAGACTACAAATACTGGTGGTTGTGTAGCTTGTCCTTTGTGATTGTTTAATCAGAATTGTGCAGATGGGTACCCCCTTGTAACCTGCAATGTTGTGCATTTTTATTTTTTATTTTTTCCCACAGAAAGCATGGGAATGGGGTCTGTCTCTCGTGTTTTGATATTTGATGTCTTTTGTTGCTCGCTTTCAGATGGTTGGCAATATGGTGCACTTGGGTGCTCCTATCATCATATTTATTGAATCTCAAAAAATGCTTACAAAACCTTCCATGTATACTCGCCAGCATTTTTATTTTTATTTTTTTTTATTGTTATGCATAAAACATATTTTGTATCTTTATTCTAAAAAAATATTTATTACATAGTTTCATTGTGGGTTATTTGGGACATAAATTTTTCTTTCTTTTTTTTTTTTCTCTCTCTCTCTCTCTAATTTAAAATTGCAACTAGTACTAAAGTTTGGAAAAAAAAATTAGTGCCTTTTGCTTTCTTTTTCAATTAAAATAAAATCAATCAAAAAGACAGGTGACATTCCGCGAAGTCGGGCCTGCTATTGGGCTGGGCCGTTGGGGTTCGAGGACTCATTGGAAGACAAAAATAAAATTGGTTCTCTCTCTCTCTATCTCGGGTATTTCCCCAGAGTTTTGAAATTCTGTGTGGAAAATGAATCATACGTGATGCTGCTACTCAATCGGAATCAGAGCTCATTAATTCATCAGGTAAAAACTCTCAGTTATTAATTGATTGACGATGTCGGAGCCATCGGCGCCCAATTCCGCCGGCCTAGGAACTAGAAAGGGAAAGGCTAAAACTTCCTCCCCTGCCTCCGACCTCGGGAGTGGGAAGCCGGTGATCGTCATGATATGCGGGAGCCTGGTGTATTACCACTGCGCCTACCGCAATTCCAGCCTCGTATCCTTGGTCTCCGACGTCTTCATCGTCCTACTCTGCTCCCTGGCCATACTCGGCCTCCTATTCCGGCAGATGAACATCCAGGTTCCGGTTGATCCACTTGAGTGGCAGATATCTCAGGATGCAGCCAATTCCATGTTCGCGTGCCTTGCTAACACCATCGGTGCTGCTGAATCCGTTCTCAGGGTCGCCGCCACCGGCCATGACAAGCGCCTCTTCTTTAAGGTCAACTCCTCCTCCTCAAGTAATACTTGTTTGCTTCTACTGTTATGAGAAATTGTGGCAATTAATTATTGAAATTTGTCCACCTGCTGTTAGCCAAACATCCCGAGCTTAGCTGTTCCTAGACAGCATCATTCCTATCAAACTCAACTTGTATTGTATACAACTAATCCTATACTGTTTTCAATTCCATTGTTTTAAATTTCCTTGCAACGCTTACAGCATATGTAATAATCTGTAATAGCTGTCCATTCATAAGCATTCCTAAAACTCCCCTTTTAGTGTCAAAATGATGCCTAGAATTAGATACTGCTGCTTGAGCTATCTTAATCAATAGCACCTTCATGTCCTCGTATCCGTGTTAGCCTTGCATCCTGGCGTCGCTACATCACTAGAACTTTCATTGATCGTCCTATCCGAGCACCGCTAAATCTAAATCGTCAACAACTTGATATCTCAATCAAAGACCCAGGCGCTTTGTGCCCGCAGCAATTTAAGATTTTAAGGCTTAATTAGATCAATTCACTGATAATGTCTTCATTCTCTATTTGTTTGCCGCGCCGCACTGCTACTTTCTCGATTTATGTTGGACTTACTGTATATAACTGCAAACTTAAACTAGTCTTCTATTTACAGGTGGTTTCCATCCTTTATCTATTATCAGCCTTCGCAAGAATTGTCTCTGCTGCTACATTTGCTTATGTTGGTAATACAACATTCTCCCTCTCTTCAAACCCCAACAGTATCAACTACTCATTGTTTCCCCTGTCATTTTTGTTCTTGTTTTCTCTAATCACTCAACCATCTGGGTACAGGACTTTGCCTTTTTTGTCTCTACTCTCTTGCTGAGAATTCCCAGCTATTGAGCTCGTGGTTCCCTTGGCGAAAAGATTCCTCGAGTTTGGTTCCGGAATAGTTAGCATTACTTATACATCTCCCTCTTATTTTGGTTTAGACCTCTCATCCCTCCTTGTTGCCTCGTTAGGATGAAGATCTATCGCAACATTGTTTGTTCTTTTAAGTATTTACCCCTTCTCATGCGTCTGTTACTTCACTGTGATGCATGTAAAGTGAACTCCTCTTTAGTCCAACTCATTCTTAGCCACATGAGATGACGTTGTATATCCATGAAAGAACTCACAAAGAGATGTGCTAATTTCTCTGTGTTGTTGGTTTTCCAACATCTGGCGACATGATTGGAGAAGGATGTTCATGGTATTGTGCAGACAAACGTTTACCCCTTTTTGGTGGTTGTTTTGCTGCTTTTGCTAGGTAAGATGTTTATTTTGGTTTTGGCCAAGTTCAGTCGTGCCTGAAAATCACAAGTCAGCACGTTTGTTTCTGGTAGTTTATTCAGTGCAGCGCTTTCTAGACGTCCTCAGTTTTTCTACTAATTTAAATTGCTTAGATGTAAAACGTTTCAGTAAATAGACTTTTAATGTTTATTCAACTTTTCTACTAATTTATTCAGTGCAGTGCTTTTAAACCCAAATACAGTTTACTGATAAATTTTTGGGCTTGATGGCAAACACATAGCCGTAAAACCTTTCAGAAAATAGGTGTAAGTTTATGAAAAGGTTACTACTAATTTGCTTGCTAGCTTTCTCGATAAGAAGAAATAAATAGTTGGTGTCAAAACTATCGCGCCTAAGTCAGAAAGGGGGGTGAGGAAAACCTTATCAATTCAATGGTTTGCTGGGAAAGGTAAATATGTTAAAGAAAAATTGCCAACATGGTCTGAAAACGCGCCTCTTCTTTCAGTCTTTGTCATTCTGGGAAGAGAATCACAAGCCACACTTCGAAACAGCAGTTTGCTCCCCCAAACTCTACTTCATGATTAACAGCCTCAGCCAGATCAGAAATTTTTATTGTCCATTCTGGAACCTTTCCCATTAAGATCAGTTAGAATTGCAGTTCAGTTTTAGTCCCCCCCGGAAAAAAAATTCCTCAACCGGAACTCATGATCTTCTTTGAGCACTACTACCAAGCAAGATGTCCTTCCAGGCTTCATAAAACATCCAGGTGATCCCAGAGGATGGCATGACTTTCAAACAACTTGCACCCCAACCTCTGTAGAGTCCAATAATACCTTCATCTCTAATAACTTCGGAAAGTGCAGCCGCCATGTGCGGTGGACATTTTCCCTGTAATGCCCCAACCATTAGCCGTTTCCTTGCCACTTCAAGTGGGTAACTAATAGTGCTCGCTGTCAAACCTGATCCAGTTGAGATATAAAGAAACAAAAATAGTTAGCTTTCACCAAGAAAATCTAACCAAATCCACCTCTTCAACACCCCCCAAACACCCCATCCTAAAAGATAAGAATCACGGTATTGATTTTATGGCCGCCTGATTCCTAATAATCTCCAAGTTTTGGATGCCCTTTGTCTACAAACCGACCACTTCAACACCTTCCCAAAAAGGCCACCCTAAAAAAAAAAAGACTGAAATGATCGATTTTAAGGCTACCCCATGCCTTGGATGCCCTTTTTGTATAAAACCCAAAGGGATATTTTAACATATAATGCACAAAGCACAAATGTGACGTCCTAGTAATAACACAATATGAACCAGAAACTCTCTGGTAGAAACCTTCTGCAGAGGGCACAAACATAAGAACGTTTTAGGCCTCAATATGGCATAGGCACAGAGGTGAAGGGATTTGGGACTCACCCTAGTGGTTGGAGGATTGGATCTCATCGTTCCTCAGCTACAACCAGAAAAAAGAGGGAGAGGAGGAGGAGGGGGGGGAACAGCTGGTCTTCATTTAAGGCAATATGATAAACTTTATCTTAAGCTTTTCTTTTCACGAAACACTTCTATCTCTATCGGTAGTTTCATGAATACAGCACTTTCTATACTTAAAAAAGGACTAGACAGAACTGCCACAATTTTTGAACCAGCAACAAATACTGTATCTCACCTGAAAGTGCTCCAATCAATAGCATTTCTGTGCGATTCAAAGATCCTTTGTTCTTCGCTAAGCAGTATGACTTCTTCATGGTGTCATACATGAAATAGTAACAAGTACTGTAAGGCAGCATGCCAACCAATGTAGGGAATATACCCGCATATAAAGCACCAACCCCACCATCCTTGTACATCTTACGAACAGCAACGCTTATACTAGGATAGACTTCAGGACTTATGGTCAATCGGTCCTGAAGAAGAGTATTAGACAAACTTGGTGACCCTTTCAGCACATAATAGCAAGCTCAAATAAAATGTAGCAAAAAGATGTATAAAGGGAATCAAAAGGAAAATTATAACTACAACTTCTTGTACCTTTAAGACCTCAAGTGGATGACAGGCCAAAGTGCTGGCTACTCCAGCAGCTGCACCGGCTACTGCAACTGGTGAGAGCCAAGAGAGAGTAAGGTTCAAACTAAGATTACCTAGCTGAAACTTTTGGCAGTCCTCCTGAAGCCATTTCTCTTGGGCAGAAGTCATGGCTCGCTTGACAAACTCGAAAGTGCCAAGCTCGATTGCCTGGGTGGGGATAATACGAACCATGTTGATCATGTTCCCAGCCCACAGACCTTGCCAACCCTGTTTCTCAATTACCTCGACAAAACTGCCACATATGTTTTTGGGCCCTACTCCAACCACCATCCTAGTCCTGAAAAATGTTTAATTCAGGAGTTTAAAATTCAATACTTGAACTTGGGAGGGAAAGATTAAGAGCAAACTATCATTTGAGGAAAGATAAATTAGAGAAAGCATTTGTAACTGGGAAAAAATTTGGACTGTTTTGTGATGATTCACACTCGGGTTAGTCATTTAACATTAACATCAAAGTCCAAATAGGATGAATGGTCAATTTGCAAATGGAGCATGTATGGTTTCTGTTTCCATTAGGCGAAAAACTAGGATTTGCATTATTTCCAGATGAAAGTAAAACAATATTTATATAGTGATGATAACAAATAGGGTAATGGATGTGGAAAGTATCCAGTCATTGAGCTTTTAAGAAACAGGGACAAAAACCTAGACAAAAAATTGAGATTGAGGTGGAAAACTTAAGATAGGGAATGAGAATGGCGTAGGTCATGATGTTGATCAGTTGTTTTTGTTTGTTCTGTGATTCGCATGATATTCAATAACTTCTATTGTTTAGAGTATTAAACCAAAACCAATGATAAAAATTTTTAAAAAATAAAAATTAAAAAAAACAACAACAACAACAACAACCACCCATACCATCCATGCGTCTGTAAATACGAAAATGAAAGGTGGGGGAATAAACCTGATGGTTTCAAGAGGAGCAAGAACGGCTTTGGTCATCGCACCTGCCAGTGCGCCGCTGATGAACTCCCCAACTTCTCTTGTCCTGAGAAATTCCTGAATCCCCAGACCAGAACAAAAAGAGAAACTTTAATTATTCGAAAGAGGGGGAAAAAAGTAAAAAACACCTAATAAAAATGGACAAAAGGCAGTAATGGGTGGGTGGAAAGTACTCATACACACCTGGAGCAGCATAAGAGGTTTAGAGGGGTGGATTGGGGCGAGGATGAGGGCGTCCAGCTTAGGAGGAGGAGGAAACTGAAACGCAGGCATGGAGGGGCGGTGGTGCCGCCGGAAACCAGAGTTGAGAATCAAATGAGGAGGATTGTGCGGCGGCGGAGAAGCATCCGGATGGTGGTGGCGAAGAAGAAGACCAAGTGGGTCAATGATGTTAGGAACCACCATCATGAATCCACCGTACAAATCTCCCGCATCTCCACCTCCAACAAAGTAGTTCTTCTTCTCCTCCTCCATGGCCGGCGGCTATCCTTGTGTTGGGGGTGGAGCCTGGAGGGTTATATATTTGTAACTAATAAATAGTACTACTAATACCTACTGTGAGAACTTAATTAGCAGCTAAAAATAACAGAGATGGTGGTGAAAGGTGCTCATCATCTCTGTTGAATTTAATCCTTAATTTAAATCCATGGATCCTCCTCCTTAACGAGAAATGGAAACCAAAACGAATACAAATAAATTCCGATGATACAAAGGAAAAGTAAAATAAGGAGGACTCTCTAATGATGATAATGATTGTGGACCGGGCTGCATTCGGGCCTTAGTGGGCGATTCTTTTTTGATTTTTGGTATCCTCTTCCATTTTTATTTTTCCTACAGATTTTCGATGAATTTATCCGAATTCCTAAAAGCTAAAACCTAAAAGGCCAAAAACGTTTTGGACGACGGAGACTTTTTGTTGCCTCCAAGGTCCCCACGTTTTCAGACTTTTCGTTTGTCACTTTTTCTCAAGATATTTTCTGAATTTTTTCCTTAAATATATATATGAAAAAAAAAACCTAGACAAAAATAAAGCTTTTTAAAACCTCAGACAAATTTATATGCCTTGATTTAGAAAATCCGAATGGGAAAACTGATTTCGAAATCCGACCCCAACACAACTCGGATTATTAAAATCCGACTTTGTATTACGTAAATCCGATATTAAATTAATGACAAAAATTAGTGTAATTAATCTAAATCCGAATTTTATAAATCCGTTTTTATGAATAAAATATTAATTTTCGGAGAGATAAAAAATAATGTGTTGAAAAATTAAATTTGGGCGAACTCGGATTACAAATCCGAATCGCTCTGTTTCGAAAAATGGTGACTCCCAGGTTGCCACGGACTCGGATTTCGAAATCCAATTCTTTACAAAGCACGGGTTCGGATTTCGCAAATCCGAGTCTTTGTCGAATCGAAAAAAATTGGGTGATTTTCACCATCCTAAACATGTTTTAAAGACCAACAACAATGAAACATTGGAAAATAGGAATTTAATAACAACAAAACAATAAACGGCATTCGATTAACAACAAAATAAATCAAGTTTCATAAAAAGTTCAATACAAAAACTACTATAAATGTCCAAAATAATGAAATGTCTCATTTTTTCCCTTTTCCTTTATTGTGCGCATCCGGAGTGTATTTGTTTGGGCCCGTCGGATCCTCGTCTCCTCTTAAGATATGTGAGTATTGAACTTTGATGTGGTTGCGACTGTCCACCAAACCGAGCCTCGATTTGGGGTTGAGATTGGGACTCCCCATGGTGATAAATTTGACTCCGGTTGTGGTTGCGATCGTCCACCAAACCGAGTCTCGAGTCCACCAATGTCAAACCGAGTCTCGGGTCCACCAATGTCAAACCGAGTCTCGGGTCCACAACTTCTTCAAAATGAGTCTCGACATGGATGCGCGAGCCTCGAGAGGAATGTGCTTGATCCTCATTTTGTTGACCCTCGTTTGTTGTTGCGATGTCCAGGGGATTGTGACCTTCTCTTTCTTCCTCCTCCAATCTTATCTCTTGACCACGGTTTCGCTTTTTACCGGCGGAGGTTGTGAGGGAAAAATGGATCTTCATCAACCAGATTTGGGTATCATCCACCTCCATCTCATCATTTGCGCCAAGGTTAAAGCAAGCATGTGTTTGATTGATGATATCGTCCAAATGCTTGTCAAGTTCTTCGTCTAGGAGATTATCATCTTCTCGTTTTTCTCTAAACCTCTCGGTACTCACGCGAATGTTGTTCAATACTTCACCCTGAAAAGAAATTGAGACGTTAATTAAGAGAGTAAAGTTCTAAAAAAAAAATGAAAAAGAAATGGAAACATAAGAAATAATAAAAGAAATCTACAATTAACTCACATATAATTTCACGCGGCTCGAAGAAGTCTCGTATCCTTGAGGTTCATAATTACCGGGATTGGATATCAATCTGATAGTGTTCACCATAAACCATTCATAGTACCCCTCATATACGGAACCAGGATCTCCTTCCTCCAAATCTCGTAGTACGAACTCTTTTCTCCTATTCCAATGACGGCGTACTGCGGAATGGTGATCCTCCCAATTATTGCTAGGATACCCAGACATACTGTGGGCGTGATCGAGAAGGAATGCTGCATTATCTTTAATCATGGGGCGCTTGGGAACATCCTGTATGTATCCAAATTGTCTTACGACTCTGCCCGACTCGTGGGGTTCCCTAATAGCCCAACAGAACATCCAACACCTAGTCGTCCAAATGGCTTGGCCTTGTGTATAGAAATCAGGGAGTCTATGGAGGACATGTGCATATGGTTGCCACCAAACCGCACGAAAAAATTTCATTAGATGGTACAACCGAAACCAAAAGAAAGGGGTAATTGATCTCAAAGTAAATATAAATACCAAATTACAAGTACTTACATCTTCAACACGCAGACTTGTTAATTGATCTCTAAAAGGTGGAGTGCTGCTCCTTGGGGCGTCGCCGTACGTGTACCTACATTCCCACCTTAATAAACAAAGGGGTACATTTGAATTAGTGAAATAAATGAATAAGAAACAAATAGAATTAAACGTTGAGTTATTTTGAACTGAAAATACGTACCGCTGAGCTAATGGAGCGGTCTCATCAAGCAAATAATCTACTCCTTTTCTTTGGGGCGCGATCCTCTCGATCCACTCATACGCCCATACCTAGTAAATTGCAATAATAAAGTAGAAATTTCAAATTATAACGTCGAAAGCGCAAAATAATTAAAGCACAAAATGAAAACTAATACGTACCTGTAGCAAATATAGACACCCGGTGGCGTCGTGCATGGTATACTGTGATGCCTCGCATAGGCGAGTACAACCCTGAAGAAGCGGTGCCGATCCCCAACCGTATCGACTACACCGATCCAAATCCTCAACTCAGGCCAAGAATCGTAGATTGACAGGTGTTCGCGTCTTGTTCGAAACATGAAACCGCTAATAAAATGCGGTATAAGTGTCTGGCCCTTTGCTCGAATCGATGGACAGTGGAATTTGAAGGTAGTGCATGGCCCATCTCATCTTCGAAAATACCAACATTGACACATTGGCCATTTACGATTGCCGGCGGAATCCCAAATAAGTCTCACATCGATCCCTCCATTCATCCGCAATCCGGCTAAGCTGTCGTGCCGTACACCGGTCACCATCCACCCGAATACCAAACAGACCTCGACGTCCCGTAGCGTCACCGTCGCCTCTCCGAAATTAAAATGGAAAGTGTGGGTTTCGGCCTCCACCGTTCCACCAACGCGGTAATGAGGCCTAGATCAACTCTTTTGTACCCTACTTTCATGATCCCCTCAAAACCGGCTCTCCTAATGACTTCCTTAACCTCCGGGGCCGTATTTTTATATAACGCCCAAAAATCGCTGTCGTACCTACGGTCCTTGAGGCGGAATGTCTTAATGTCCGGTATCCTGTTCTCATAGACAGCTTGGGACCTATGCTTTGTTTGACGATATAGCATTTTATCTTGTATAGGTCCCGGGTGCAGATGTTTAGGTTGATAGTCATATTGGGAGCCCGATGCCGGCGTCGCCATTTCAATCCTACACAAGGTAACCAAAAAAAAACAAATCAACCAAACCATAAATATTCGGCCAAATAAACAATACTACCAAACTATATACATTCGGCCAAATAACAAAACTACCAAACGATGTACACTCGGCCAAAACAAACAAATCAACCAAACTTCAAATTATTCGACCAAATAAACAAGACTACCAAACTATATACATTCGGCCAAATAACAAAACTACCAAACGATGTACACTCGGCCAAAACAAACAAATCAACCAAACCATAAACAAACAAATAAACAAAACTACCAAACTACTATATACATTCATAATTCACTATTTACACAACGATAATCCAACACAAACACTATATCAACACCACATGTATAAGCAATTCACAATAGACACAACTTAAATTCAACACAAACACTATATCAACACAAACCAACGACAATTCAAAAAAAAAAAGGACTCGGATTTCACAAAGTCGCCGGAGGTGGAGATAGTCGGAGGGAGTCGCCGGATTGCAAGGAACCTCGCCGGATTATCCAGAGGGAGGAGAGACGCCGAATTGTCCAGAGGGAGGAGAGACGCCGGATTCTGGAAATTGAGTCGCCAGAATGGAGGAGAGACGCCGGAAATCACGGAGGGAGTGGAGGGAGTCGCCAGATTGAGTGGTGGGAGTCGCCGGATTTTTGTTTAATTGGAGTTTAGTTGTAGGGTTTTGTTAATTCTGGAATTGGGGGAAAAATAGGAAGGGAAGAGTTGACCGAACAATATATAGTCCCGTCAAACTCGGATTTGCTAAATCCGAGTCTTTCCTATTTCCCTCAAATTTCAACTCTCGGATAGTTTCACAAATACGGATTTCTGAAATCCGAGTCCTTTACAAATTAAAAATAAACTCTGAGTTCGGATTAGCGAAATCCGAGTTAGTACTGTTTCTTCTCAAATTTCAACTCTCGGATGCTTTTCACAAACACGGATTTCCTAAATCCGAGTGCTTAGTAAATTCGAGAAAATCTCTGAGCTCGGATTTACAAAATCCGAATTTCCCCTGTTTCTCCTCAAATTTCAACTCTCGGATGCTTTTCACAAACACGGATTTCCTAAATCCGAGTCCTTTGTAAATTCGAGAAAATCTCTGAGCTCGGATTTATAAAATCCGAATCTTCCCTGTTTCTCCTCAAATTGCAACTCTCGGATGGGTTTCACCCATTCGGATTGCGGACATCCGAGTCCTTTGCAATTTCAAAAAAAAACTCTGAGCTCGGATTTCTGAAATCTGAATCCTTCACAAAACCTTACAATGATGAGTATTTTGCACAATCCGATGTACTGTTATGAAAAATAGTACATATTTCATCACACTTTACAATCCGAAAAATTCAATGTTCACATTACAATCCGAATTTATCAATGTTCACATAAATTTATCAAACACTAAATAACTTGCAAGAATAGTAAATTACACTCAATTCCAGCTGTCATTCACAGGTCTTCTATCTACTCCTGGGTGCGAGAACGGACATGCATTGGCATCATGACCTAGTTGTCCACATCTCCAACATTCCCCCCGGCTCAGGCGTCCCCTATAATCCATTTGCATTCTATGTCTCCTTTTTTGTCTTCGTCCCGGTCCCGCATGCAACACAAGACGCTCATAATTCGGAACGATGTTCCAATTGACCATCGGCCATTGTTCCTCATCGGGAACCGGAACAAAGCCCGTGTAATTAAATTGTCTGCGCCACGTTGGAAGGCGCCACACACTATGGTATAGATCAATAGGCCGATCCCCTTTTCTCCGACAAACTTGGAGTGCGTGCGTACAAGGCATCCGGTACTCTTGCCACTTCCCGCACGAACACCTATGTTCATCGTAGTTCACCGTATGCAGAGACCCACCCCGCCACTTAGGCGTGTGGCGAATAACACGCCACATAGCATCATCACCATCGAAAGGGTGGCTTCAAAACTGGCCGCTTTATCATTCATTTTCTCGTATTTTTCCATAACTCGGGAGGGATCGGTGTCATGCAATTTCTCGCAG
This sequence comes from Oldenlandia corymbosa var. corymbosa, assembly GCA_949775105.1. Taxonomy (NCBI): domain Eukaryota; kingdom Viridiplantae; phylum Streptophyta; class Magnoliopsida; order Gentianales; family Rubiaceae; genus Oldenlandia; species Oldenlandia corymbosa. Next base: position 27,766,739 of record OX459124.1, read on the forward strand.
ACAATTGTTCTTCTCTATAGAATTTAACAGTTTTGCGAAAGGTTGCATCGATCAAGGCTCTAATTGGTAAAAAACGGATCCCTTTCAACGCATTGTTGTAACTCTCAGAAATGTTGGTTGTCGCTATGCCCCAACGGCGAAGACCGGCTTTCAATCGAGCCTAGTTACTCCCCCCAATCCCTCGAAGATACTCCCATGCAACAGGTTTGAATTCAATAAGCTCTGCCCTCATGCGGTTGTATTTCACTCTTGAAAGCGTCGTGCCCATCTTCCAACATAACCGCTTCACCTTTTTGCTATTATATCGCGTCACAAGATTGCTGCGAACGTGGCGGAGGCAAAGAAAGTGCCCACCATCACCTAAATCACGCCATTCATCCATCTGTAACATTGCGCTCAACAACCCTGCATTCCGGTCGGATATCACACTTACGATTCTATCATACACAACCCACAACCTCAAATTCCTCATAAAAAATGTCCAACTCTCTACTGTCTCCTCATCAACAATCGCAAATGCAACCGGTAAAATGTGCTTGTTTGCGGTATACACCACCGCAACAAGCAATTTACCCTTGTATCCACCACGCAAAAAGGTTCCATCGATACAAATGACCGGTGGACATTCAAAAATGTCTCACCACCGTGCAAATGACCGTAAGACGTATTTAAATGTCCGGTTTCCCTGTTCCAACCTTCTTGTCCCTCCTTCCATTCCCACTCTACTACGTCTCGGGATTAGTAAACTTAAGCGCAGCGATATACCTAAACAACAACAAGTCATTGTTAAAATATTTCAATACATGTAAAAATAAGAATACTATAAATATTTCAATACACGGATAAAAGTTGATATTTACCGTGGAAGTTCTTCAAATTGGAGGTCCAATCACCATAGACCGCTTCTATGGCTTTCCTCCTCCCGTGCCACGCCCTTTGTATGACACATCTACTTTCAATAAGGTCTTCACATCTTTCGTGCCGAGGCTACCGTATAATCTACGTTGTCCTCAACCTTTCTCCCGATGAGTCTAGCAATCAAAGACGCGTCCACACACCGATTGTCATTATCATTCACAGGAGTCATGCAATTATGTGCATCATGCCATCTCACAATTTCATGAAGGCCGTGAGCTTTCAATGACACACGCATCTTCCACTCACATGGTGGTTCACCATCCTCACTTTCCACATTAAATGTTCCGCACCGCATGCCCCACGTCCTTGGACTACTCGCGCGACCGTATATTCCCTTTTATGATGGATATTCCATAATTTCACAGCATGCTTTGCTTCTGGTTGAGATTTGAAACAAACACCAATGTCCATTCCTTCGGGCGTCTCATCCCACATCTTAAGAGCAAACTCATCCTTGTCTACACATGAGGCATACCAGTTCCCCATCTTACTATATACATGGCGTCGGGCGAATAGATTATAATCCCTTTCCTCATTTTCCAACCTTTCATCATCACTTTCTTCAAAATCACTCTCTCCGGAGACATCACGTCTTCTTCGCTTTCACTGGAGCTATGTAGTCGGAATCCGACTCTTCCCGTAGTCATTTTGTGCAAATAAAGGTGTCTCCTCTTCATCACGGTTTCGAGAAGTACTAGCACGTTCCCCTTCGAAAATCACCAAATGACACGTTTTCCAAACTCGCTTCTCTTTCTTCTTGAGTGATATCTTCCAAATCTATGTATAAATCCAAACATGACATTGGATCTACACGGTTCATGAACTCTACATGCGAATCATTCTTGATCTTCACTACACGCCTACCACCGGGACTATCGAAAATCAAAGAAAGGTGGAGTTTCACGTGTGCTGGATCCCAACCAAGGGTCATACAAATCTTACTAATCAATCCCTCATAGGACAACCTTTCTTCGACAAACAAACCATCATCCGGCATATTCGAAAAAGTGTTGATGCTACCGTTCTCTATCACATACTTACTTGTATGATACAAATTAAGCATGTATGATACATTACGTGCCATTGATAACTGTTAAAAAAAAACATCAATAGCTAATCATTTCTTAATAACAAAATCAACAAAATACACCATACATTCTCTAAAATACACCATACACCATACACCATACATACTCCAACAAATACACCATACTAAAATACTTATAAATCAACTTCGATATCTCATGAACAACTATGATTTATCATCTCTAACCTCAAAATCAACACCTAAAACATCCAAACAACCAACCAACATAAACCCTAATCTATCATACATCATTCTAACAATCAAAATAACACAAAAATAAACTAAATAACATGGTTTTGCAATCTAACCTCTTTCAAATAACGATTTCCACGTATCTAGAGGCAAAAATGCATCAAAAACTTCAATTCGCCCTTGTTTGAGCTGCAAAAACAGAAAATCCAACTCAGTTCTCGAATGAGAACTGCCTGAAATTTTTTTTCTTTTATAGCACGTTAAACTCGGATTTACGAAATCCGAGTCCGTAAGTAACTCGGATGTTCGAAATCCGAACTACGTTGGATTCGGATTTTCTAAATCCGGATTTAGTCAATTCAGTATTATTTTATTAATTTTTTGGTCCTCCAATTTAAGGCACATGCCTACTTCCACCAACCAAAATTAAAGGCATCCGGATTTCGCAAATCCGAATTCGTCAAACCGGATTACGGACTTCCGATTTTTTGGATTCAAAAATTTCGCGCCGCGATTTATTAATTTTTAGCTAAACTCGGATGTTACAAATCCGAGCGTTACTGTTCATTTAAGAACTAAAAAAACTATTTTTCAACAAAATTTATGAAATTATTATTTTATTATTAACTATGAATCCGGATTTGCAAAATCCGAATCTCCAATATTAATCAAAACTCGGATTTCAGAAATCCGAGCAATATATTTCTGTCCACAAATATTCTGAAAAATTTAAATTTGTCCACGTTTATTTTATTTAATTTTTTTTGGGAAAAGACCCGATATTTTCTTTCCCTTTTCCTCTATTATTTACAACTTCGGCCTTTGATAATGTTTGTGTTTCCATTTGGTTGCATGGATTTCCAGAAGTAATTTATAAATGAACCAACTTTCCAATTGATAATTTGATACATACTATATGAGGACAGTAATTTCTAGAAGCTAAAGATAAGAAAGTGCATGTTAGTATTTCTTTAATTGATTTAATATACTTCTAACTAACACTAATATTAAATCACTTAATGGAAAGCTCCTGGTTAAAACTGATTTCCAATTCGATGAAACTGTTTAAAGCCTCGGTCAATTGATTGTTTTTAATGGTGAAACACAATGAGCCAGCGAGTTTTTCTTTTGGAGTAGCCTGCAATTGTCTCAGAGTCTTATCAACGGTTTTCTTACAATCTTAAGATTTCCACTACACATTCTGGGGGGGGTTTTCTTGTTGTTATATTGGAAAATTTGGAACAATTTGTGTAATTCTGAAGGGTTGTTGCCAAGAAATCTTGTTGCACTAATAGTGGACACAATAAATTCTTAAGGACAGTTATATCTAAAGATTTTGTACTACAGAGCAAAAGACAGTAAAATAAGATGAGAAACAAATGACCAAGAACAAACAACTTTTAATTCATTTTCATCATCTAAACAGAAACCTTGTAACAAGGATATATATGTACATCAATTGTTTGCTGAAAAAGAACTTCCTAAATTACACATTAAGGACTTGTTAGGAATCTTCCAGGAAATAGCTCAAGATTAGATAACATCAGAGCTGGTTTTGTCTTCTATATAAGCCATGATCAACTATAAAATGCAGTCGGCGTACTCTAGTTCTCCACGGAGAGGTGCTGGCATCGAACCTTGGCAGTGAAGTTTCAGGAGAATTTCAACTATAATTTTTCACCCCCTCCTCAAGATGAGCTTCCATCAGAAAAAGAGAAAGTTGCAGCTGAAAGAGGTTTCGTGTAAAAATCTGCCAATTGTAAAGAAGAACCAATATGCAAAGGAAGCAGCAAACGGATTTGTATCAATCTCGAACGATGTGGCAGTCGATTTCAATATGCTTGGTTCTTTCATGGAATACAAGATTTGCAGTTATATCCAGAGCTACTTGATTATCACAGTAGAGAGGAACTGGTAGATGAGGCAAGATAGAAAAATATCTGAGCATGTAAACAATCCATTGAAGCTCTCTTGTAGCTACTGCCATTGCTCTATACTCAGCTTCTGCTGAGGAGCAAGATATTGTACTTTGCTTTTTTGTTTTCCAGCTGATCAAACTTTCACCAAGGAATACACAATATCCAGTTAAGGAATGCCTTGATGTTCGACATGATCCCCAGTCTGAATCGCTATAAACTCTAACATCAAGAGAAAACCTTGAAGGATAAAAAAGGCCTTGATCAACATTGCCACACAGATATCTAAGCACATGATGTGCAGTGTTCCAGTGAGACAAATGTGGTTTTTGTACATGACTTAGCTGTTGGACTGCATAAGTGACATCAGGTCTTGTATAATTTAAGTATAAGAGACGTCCCACTAACTTTATGTATTGCATAGGATCAGAATAAAGTGGAGTATCATCTTCGTCTTCTGAAACAAAATGCAATCCCAGAGGAAAAGGTGTGGAGGTTGGTGTACTGTCAAGAACTCCAGTTGATGCAAGAAGATCTTTTATATATCTGCGCTGATGAATGTAAATACCATCAGAAGATCGTGCAATTTCCATCCCAAGGAAATATTTATCATGGCCTAAGTCCTTTATAGTAAACAGATCATTCAAGTAGCATTTCACTTTGGCAATCTCTGTGGCATTAGGTCCAGCAATGAGAACATCATCCACATAAACCAATAGATAGAGCTGGCACTGTGAATTAACATAAGTGAATAGGCAAGGATCATGATACGACTGTTTGAATCCATAAGAGATCAATTTTGTGGAAAATTCATGATTCCATTGCCTTGAAACTTGTTTTAATCCATATATTGACTTCTTGAGCTTACAAACATATCCAGGTTGTACCTTATCATACCCTAATGGTGGCAGCATATATACATCTTCTTCTAGATTGCCATGCAGAAATGTATTATTGACATCCAGTTGATGAACAAACCACCTTTTGGAAGAACAAAAGCATACGTATTGTGACTATCTTCGCAACATGTGAAAAAACTTCACAAAAATCCTCCCCTTTAATTTGACTATATCCTTTGACTACAAGTCTTGCCTTATAATGATCCACAGTTCTATCTGCATTCCTTTTAATATTATATAGCCATTTTGAACCCATGACCTTTTTCAGCATGCAGGGAAGTTAACTCCCATGTATCAATTTTTTCTAGAGCTGAAAGTTCATTGTTCATAGCTTCTACCCATCTTAGATTAACTCTTGCTTGATTGTAAGTACTAGGCTTTGATGAATCAGACACATTTGCAACAAATGAAGTATATGAAAGGGTAGGAACACAAGATGCCTTAGAGGATGAACTAATGCAGATAAAAGATGTGTCATAACCAGCCATCCAGACAGGTGGTCTTCTGTCTCTTGTACTGACTCTAAGAATGGGCTGAACTGGGGTACTATTGGTGGAAATAGGTGAGGAAGATGATAACTCAGATATGGATGGTGAAGAAGATGAGGGGGATTCTTCTGATGGATGAAAGTCATCAGTTGAATTAGTATGTCTAGGTGAGATTTCATGACTGTCTTGTAGTTGATCAAAAGGATTAGTGTCAGTAAAAATCTGATCACAGCAATCCTGAACTGATTGATCAAAGCAGGTAATAGTAGATTTATTTTGAGAAGTAGAAGGATAGATATTTTCACGAAACAAAACATCTCTTGAAATGATAGTTTTGTGTAATGAAGGAACATATATTTTGTAACCTTTTTGACAGTGTGGATAACCTATGAAAATTCCTTCAAATGATCTTAGATCAAGCTTATCTCTATTTGGTCCATCATTTACAGCATAAACTCTGCAGCCAAAGTTTCTCAAAACAGATAGATCAGGTTTACTTCCATTTAGGATTTCATATGGTGATTTCCAACTAAGAGTAGCTGAAGGAAGTCGGTTTATTAGGTATGCGGAGCATCCCCCCATAATGTTTTTGGTAAGTTTGATTGCAAGAAAAGAGACCTTGCAACCTGAAGTAAGTGTCTATGCTTGCGTTCTACAACACCATTTTACTATGATGTGCAGACATATGATTTTTTGGTGTACAATACCATGATCAAAGAAAAGTTGAACATAGTTTTGGTTGAGAAACTTTGTGCCATTGTCAGTTCGAACCTTCTTAACTTTGGCTTCAAACTGAATAGCAATCATTTTCAGAAATTGAGAAATCAGTGAGGTGACTTGACTTTTATGTTGGAATAGAAGAGTCCATGTACTACGACTGAAGTCGACTACTATGGTCAAGAAATATTGGCAGTTTGTAAGAGATTTAATTTTGTATGGTCCCCAAACATCAAGATGTAATAACTCAAAATATTTGTTTAGATTGAATAGATCCAGTAGAAAAAGGTAATCAACTTTGTTTAAACAATGGACAGATACTACATTGTTCTAAACTGACTTTACTAGTAAAGGACTACAAAGGTCTCCATCATAATCAACTAATTTCTGCATTACATGAAATGATGGATGTCCTAATCTGGAATACAATAGATTTGGAGAAACAACAGTGGTACATGCACTGTGAGGAAACTTTGAAACTTGGAAAGGTGGTGTTGAGATTGAACATGAAGCATGTAAGATGAGTAGAGTTCCTGTGATTGTTGGATAACTTGAGAGGTAAATGAGGTTTCATCCAATATGTATAACTCTTTGACCACACTACCTGTTGCCAGGACCCTTCCTGTAATAAGGTCCTGCAGTAAACAAAAATCGGCAAAGAATTTCAAAAAATAGTTTGAGGTTTTTGCAAGTCTTCTCACTGATAGCAAATTATACTTAAAACTAGGAACATGCATACAAGAACCCAGAGTAAGTGATTCTGAAATGGTAACATCTCCAAAAGGAGTGACATGTTTAATGCTACCATCACGGAGTAATATAGGGGTGGTATTGCAAGATGCTATGATGTTATGCATTAAAGAAAGACTAGTGCACATATGTCTTGTTGTTACTGTGTCTGTCACCCAAGCCTTTGGACTTATACAATCAAAATCAAAACCAATAATCTTAGAATGAGTTACACTACTTGAGATGTCATGAAAGCGTGCCATGTTCACTTTGTGATTTTCCACAGGTTCAGCTACTCCTTCTCCTTTCTTGATTCTGTCCAATTCAAACTGCATTGCTGAAATCATGGACTGAAGTTGATCTGAGCTGCTGGCAGGATGATCCAAGGGTGAACTCATGACATTTGTTGGAGTGAAATTCAATGCATCTACCACATGTGTTGAACCAAACTTACTTCCTGAATCCTGTGACTTCTTGGAAGGCCACCAATTAGGGAAACCTTTCAATTTAAAACACTCTTCTTTCAAATGACCTGGTCTCAAACAGTATGTGCACTTCTTGTTGGCCTTTTTAGGTGGAGTGAGTGATCTTTAACTTCTGACAGTCACTTTTTAGATGTCCACTGCTCTTACAATTTCATAGAACAAAGAATTGTTGTCGTCCTTTGCCTGTGCATTTCCAGTGTTTATAGAAATCCTCTTCCAATCTGGCACCTTTACCATTATTGCAATGTTGTCATTTGATTCAATTGACATATTTGTACTTAAATGTCTATGTGTTTCAGCCTTAAGTAACAAGTTATACACCCTTTCTTCAAAAGGCATTGGTTCCATGAATAAAAATCATTATTCTCTTGTTCATAGATTTCATTTAAGCCCATCAACAATTCCATTGTTTTATCCTCAATAGCTCTAATTGCAAGCAATGCTCCAACCTCCCCATCAACCAGAGGAGTGGGCCTTAACTGCTCAAATTGATCCCATAACTGTTTAAACTTTCCATAATACTGTGAAATAGACATATTGCCCTTTTTGATCAAAGCTATCTGTCGTTTCAATTCAAACAATTGAGGAGCAGTAGTAGTTCCATATCTTCGCTCCAATTGTCTCCACCAAGTGCTTGCATCATGAACAAACATAAACATACTTGCAATCTCAGGTACCATAGAACTTTTAATCCAAGAACATACCATACTATTAGCCCCATTCCACTTAATACACTTCAAAGAACCTTCAGGTGGTTTCCAAAAAGAACCAGTAACAAATCCAAGTCTCATTTTTGCCTCTAAGGCTGGAATCATGGCATTTTTCCAGACAAGATAATTTTTCTCGTTCAGAGGAACTGCAACTAATGGAGTACCTGGATTTTCAGAGCCATGGATGTTTAGTTGTTCCTTAATCAACTCATCTAACTCCTTGCATGTAGCTTCATCCATCACTGGTCTTCTTTGAATCACCTCCTCCATGATAGTTTACAACAAATGATTTATATGCCTGACTAAAAGATCGAATTTTATGGAGTACAATATATGTTTGTTGCAGCGGAAACCAGAGCAGGCCTAAACTTGCTCTGATACCATAAAGATTTTGTAATATAGATCAAAAGACAATAAAATAACTTTTAATTCATTTTCATCATCAAAACAAAAACCTTGCAATAAGGATATATATGTACATTAGGTGCTTGCTGAAAAAGAACTTTCTAAATTACATATTAAGGACTTGTTAGGAATCTTCTAGGAAATAGCTCAAGATAAGATAAGATCAAAGCTGGTTTTGTCTTCTATGTAAGCCATGATCACCTACAAAATGCAGTTGGCGTACTCTAGTACTCCACAGAGAGGTGTTGGCATCGAACCTTGGCAGTGAAGTTTCAGAAGAATTTCAACTATAATTCTTCAATATCACGTCAAAGTCTTAATTTCTTTTCCAATCTTTTATATTATTTCTTAATAATAACTCCTTTTACCATCATCTTCAGACAGCGAATCGATATCGGCTGAATTATAGGTAATTAAAGTAAGAGTTTGTCATTGATTGTATGCTGGTAGCGATGGATAAGAACTACAATATAAAATTATCTTAAAACTAAATGTAAATTTGTGATTTAAGATATTGTATAGATGGTGCAAGTTTCTACTTACTCCCTCCAATCGTTAATATAACACATTTTAATTTATCATATATTATATGTTTCACTCGATATGGATTTTTAATTAAAAAAATCTTAAAAATATTTTTTAATAATTAACGAATATGAATGTAAAAAGAGGCTTGTTAAAGGCCGCTAGAAAAAAGATAAAGACTGTCGTAAAACTAACAATTATGCCCTTTTCATTTTTTCATTCTAAAATAAGTGATTTAAAATTTGAATTTGAAATTTAGAAAATATTTAATTACTATTTCACTAATCTTACTAAACAATTATAAAAGATACTACCTTAATTAATAAAAAAGATCATTTTGATAATAACTAACTTAATTTCACCAAAATTTATTCACTAATTTAACAAATAATAATAGATTTTTTTTTCCTTTTTTTTTTAATTCCTGAAAACTGGTCGGCCGACGGTGATGCCGTCTGGGATTTCGCCGACCACCCGGCGTGCTGTTTCAAATGGGACGGGAAGAGGGAGGCACCGTCCGCCAACACCGTATGAATTAGAATCAGATGGCAGGAACGCCGTCTGGTTTGGACGCCCGGCAGATAGGACGAGGGACGTGCCGTTCCACTAACAATCAGACGGCATGCGTACCGTCTGATATCATTCCAAACGGCACAGATGCTGTCGGGGAATTTGGCGGCCGACAGCACCGGCGGCTATGGTCGGCCGCCCTTTTTTTTTTATATAGTAATTATTATGTTTAGTGTTTTTATTATGTTTTAATTTTTTTCTTTTAATACTTTTAATTGGTTATTATGAAATTAAGTTGGTTATATTAGGTAAATTAGTTTTGATGTATATGATTAAGTTAAAAAATATAGTTTGATTAATTTTGATAATAATTTGAATATTATTTAGTAATTAATTGAATTACTTTATTATTTAGTTTGATTAATTTTGTTAATAATTTGAATATTATTTAGTAAAAGATTATATGCTTTATTAGTGAATAAAATATTGTTGAATAATTGAAGTAGTGAAATAAAATATAGTTGGATTAGTGTATTTATTTAATTATTTAATTAAATAACTACTTTAAATCTTGGAAATTAATAAAATAAAATTATCACCGTCCTTATTACATTTGGCCGGCAATGATAGAGGCCCATCAAGAGAAAGCCGCCAGGGGTGGCGTCCATTGGGAATAATTTTTTAATTTTTTTTCTTAACAAATTCTTTTAATTGTTTAATATTTTTCTTGGGCATTATTAAATAAATTCTGGGGAAATTAAGTTAGTTATTGGTAAAATAATTTTTTTTATTAATTAAAGTAGTATGTTTTATTATAATTTAATAAAGTTTAAAATTTTAAAATTTGAATTTAAAATTTAAAATATAAGAGTAAAATTTAAAGTTAACTCTTCGTCAATGAGGATGTATATTTATTTTCTTGCAGCCTTTAAACTTCCCGTGTAAGAATATATTTTTAAACTGGGTATATGGCTCACGCCCCAACCGAACATACTTCATAGATTACGCAGACCGCTTGGGGAAGACCCAAACTAGGTGCGCCCCACCACCCTAAACCCTAAACCAGCGCACTCGACCCTGAAAAACGCGATCTCATGCGTGCAGCCCATTCCCGACCGTAAAAGAAAAGCCATCTTAATGCATGAAATTTTTAAAAGGTTTTAACGAACCATTTGAAAGTTAATTTTAAACTTCTGAAGTCGTTGAAATAAGGACAAAATGATAATAATTTGGGCTACATTTACTATTACGCAGAAGAAATGGTGTCGTTATGGACCCACCAACGATTGGGGTTAGACGGCGCAGTATCTCTATAGCCCATTCAAACATTTGCTCCTTCAGCCCAGTCCAGATACGTTTTACGTTACCGTGTCGGCCCCACTTACTGATACCCCGATGCCCGATTCCCGCCGCTCCAGTTTCGCGGGAATTCTGCCAATTGTTCTAAACGTTCCCTCCTAAAACAGCTTTAGGGTTTTAAATTTCATGGCAGTGGAGGAAATCTGGTGATCGTGGCCAGAAGTTATCACCCCATCCGGCTGACAGCTTTGCTAAATAGCAATCACCGAACGGAATCTGGAGAAGATGGGGAAGAATGTTGTTACAAGGAGAGACTTATTAGACCGATGGAGAAGCATCGAAGCTGAAGACAGCGACGATGATGGTGGCTGCGGCAATGATCACAAGCGTCGCCGTCTCCGTCAGCTCAAAGAAACATGGTTTGCTTATTTCATTTCTTCAAAAATTTATGCTCAAAACAGTTTTCCATTTCAGAATATTTGTTTCCTTAGGGTTTCACTCAATTTGGGAGGAGGCTCTAGATCCTCTTGAGTATGTATATGTTTGCAGTATAAGGATTGACCATCTGGGACCTTTTTCTTTCTTATTCGTTGCGTTTTTTTTTTTTTAAAGGACAGAACAATCAGAAATTAAGAGCTCATTGTTCTTTTTTTTCCCCTTCTTCTTTTTAATCCAGGTTTTCTGATGCATTCAACTTCTTGATTGAGTTGCCAAATGACCAACATATCTGGTGTGGCCAACGTGACGTGATGGGACCTCTTTTGGAGACTTTCTATAATTATTCGAAAGATGATCCTTGCGATTCCCCTCTCAAGATTTTATGGAGCAGACTTCATGAGGAAATGCAATTCTGCACCCAGTGCATCTGTCAGCACCATCAAACTCAGCAAACCTATGCAACTGACTACGAATCTGCTTCCATTGGGCCTCTTCTTCAAGTGCTACGTACCCTTGATGAAGAAAGGATATGTGATAATCTTAAAGAGATTAATGCAAAATTGTCTCGGGGAGGCTATGATCCATCATCGGATAATGCTAAAGTCGTTAGCATCATGTTTGAGGTCTGCTATTCCTGAAAAATCCTGTATTTTATTTGTTAACTTTGTGACCCTCAGAGTTTTTTCTTTTTCTTTGTCTTCCTTGAGCCCATCTTCAAAATGCTGGTTTATTTACTTATGGTATTCAGTATAATGCGGCTATGTGGATTAGTTCCTAGATTCATTTGCATCCAAACACTGTTTTAATGCCATATTTCACTGAGTTGCAGGTTTTGATGTTTCCCTGTTTGTTAGATGATCAATTATTGGCTGATGAATTCGAAATATTCATAGACGCAATTGATAACTGTCACGAGCTGACTTTGGTGGGACAACAACAATATCCGGTACAGCTCCCAATCACTAATCTCAACTGTTATATTTCATTTGTTTGGAGCTTTAGGTTGTCTTATTCTTCCCATCCTTTTTATGCTTAGGGAGTTTATGCATTACTTTTCCTTAAAAGCAGAAGAGCTCGTTCGATTGGATATCGGCTGGCTGGACAGATGGGTAAATTAAGGTAATTTCATATATTTGTTCTTGTTTAATTGTCAAGAAAAAAGATGTTTCGATTTTCAAGGATATAAATCAAACATAACCTGGTTTGTATCTTTTGAGAAAATGCACTACCATTTTTCGATATTCAAGGCACACAGCTTTGATTCAGTGATGACAAAAGTCTGCAAAACTTTTTGTTACATGCGTTTTGGTCATTGTCCATTTTTACAGGAGATCAGAAGACCTGGATCCCTTGCAGCCTTTGCTGAAGAAATACATTGCTTTTCTTGAGACAGAAATAGTGCCGTCACCAGCTGCCACTGCCAGACCTAGGGTGCAACTAGAGAGAATAACTGTATGGCTTGGCATCAAAGCACTGTAGGAAGCAATAGTTTAATTTCGATTTTGACTTTCTTTTCTTTATCAGTCATTTTTTCTGCTGATTGTTTTTTAATGTATTCTGAAGGCTAGGGTTCCTTGAACCCCCTGCATTTGAGGAAGGGATATTGGATCGGTACCCCGTTTTCCTGAGTATTGTACTTAATCATATTACTGATGATTCTTTGGAATTTTCCTATGCTGTTAAGTGCCTAAGACTACTCTTTGAAATGCTCGGTAAGTGTTTTCCTGAAGCATTGCTTTCTTAAAGTTGATAGTATCTTCCTGATGGCTCTGACAATTGTTGTTTAAGGTTGTAAGCTTTGGTTGAGGTCATCATTGTCTCCGAGTGTTATGCGTAACACATTGCTCGGTCAGTGTTTTCATACTCGAGATGAAAAAAGCCATAAAGAGATTTTTGATCTTTTTGAGCCTTTCTTGCAGGTATGACTTGCATTGTTGTTTGTAGGTTATGAGATTCCATTTCCTATTTTCTCTCGATCAACTTTCATTTAGTAGTAATTTTTCTTCTATCCAGTCTCTTGAAGCTTTGCAAGATGGAGATTTCGAAGAACAACGAAGGCAAATTATTTACTTTCTTCTCCATCAAGTGACTGTAAGCAGTAATTTTAGCCTACTGATGCGAAAGAAAGCTTGTCAGGTTTGTTTGAGTTTTTCTCCTGTTGTAGTTGCAAACTTCTTTCTGTCAGCTTCCTGTGAACATTATTATTTAGTGGAGATCATACTTGCAGATTTCTCTTCTCATTGTTCACCGAGGTTACAAGATGAATCCAACTTGTCCACCTTATGAGTGTGCACACATGTGGTACGTGCTGCAAGTCTCAATCAATCTTTCAACATTTTGTGTCGGGCTAAAAAATATGCAATAGATTATAGGTCCTCACTTTTTGTTGTTCAGGGGTCCTTCTCTGATCTCTTCTTTAAGGGATTCATCACTCCACATCTCACTCAGACAACCAGCATTTGATCTTATTCAGACTGTTATTGTTTCTGATGCCTCCGTGTTGGTTGGAGCTATTTTACATGATCGTTTGGGTCTGCATAACGAAGGAGTCATTCATACACTATGTACTGATGATAATAATGATGATGAAGAAATTTGTTTAAGTGATGCTATTACAGAGAAGACCACAAGTTGTTGGAATGAATTTCGTTCCCAGAGCAAAATTACATCATTGAGATATGGGGATTGGTTGTGCATCCCAATGTTATGGTTTGACGTCTTAGTTGGGATTGATCCTTTAATCTTACCAGTATCATTTTCAAAAGCTGTTTTCTGGGGTCTATCTCGTTTTTCTATGGTTGAGGCAGAAAATAGCGTCGAGATGGTCAATTCAACTGAGGATTTGATGGCTACTTGTGCTTCCGAAATTCTTCATGTTATCGGATGGAAGGTACCATCTGGTTCTGATGACGCTGGCAACGGAAAAGAGTCCAAAAATTCAGTTAGTGCCTCCAAGCTGCATATGCCTCTTATAAGGACATTTAGGAAGTATGCTGCTTCTTTTCCTTATTGTTGTCTCGTTTTTGGTTGGTTATGATACCTTGATATTGATTATGTACATGTTGCAGGTTGGCTTCTCATTTTATTGTCTGTATGGAGCAAGGTGAATTGAGGAAGCAGTGGACCTGGGATCCCATGATGGCTGAAAGTTTGATACTTTTACTACTTGATCCCAATGATGTACTAACTTTACATTTTATCAATTGATTTGTATTTTAAATGCACGTTAATTTCACTTTGCTTTTGCCCGTTTCTTCGCCCGTTTTATTAATTTAAAAACTATGAATGTCTTTTGGTGTTTGTCTTCAGGATGATAGAAAAGTCACTAGGCATATCCTCGAGCAATTTTCTGGAGAAAAAGGGCTTAGTTGTGGTCTGCAGTTTCTTTGTTCAAGCCAATCTTCGTTGCAAGCTGTCTTTCTGGGCTTGAGCCATGCTCTGGAACTGGTAAGGTCAAACACTTGAATGACTTATGTTTGTCAGAAATGTTTTATACTTTTTTTCTTTCCGAGTGGTGGATGCTATTGCCACATTAAAGGAAATTGGTGGTTTTGGTTCGACACATTTTCTTTAAATTTGTCTTTTATTGATTATATAGGTCAAATGTGTTAATTGGCTTCTATAATAGACGATTTTACTTTACAATTGTCAATCCAAATTCACTGTCCCAGTTGTAAGAATTTTCCCCATGTTCCTCTGCCCTGAATTGTATCTTCCAGCTTGTTCTTTTTCTATACCATTAATTGCCATTTCATTGAAATAATTTAAGTATTAATCCAACTATGGTTTGATGTTTACCAGGTTGTCTTGGACTCTGTACTGTTAAAATTTGAGAAATTACATCATTTCTTCTTTGTACTATGGAAATTAATCAAAGAAGGCAATGTTTCTGCTCAACCAACAGCTGGAAGTTCTCCAGGCTCCTTTTCTTCCCAAGGTGGATTTCTAAGGCAACTGGATTTTGATCTGACTTTACATGACTCATGTACACCTCTTTTCAGCTCCAAATTATGGGAGCATTTCAGTGGTTTGATATCAGAGAGGGCTTGGCCTTCCTTGCAGAAGTGCTTGGCCGAAGGAATAGCATTTAGAGACAACAAAACATGTCAGGTAAAGAAATATTCTTAATTTCATAAGAATCTAGTTTTGAAAGCATGATTGGTGCATCCCCTTTTATGTTAATGCATTTAATTGCAAGAGCAACTGATCCTTTCCTGCTCGAAGCTTACATTAGATTTGTGATTGCATAATTGCCTGAGCATGTATTAAGGAATGTGTTGAGCCCATATTAGCTGACCCTTGGGCTTGTGTGTACCTGTACTTGTTTAAGTTTAACCCAATGACTCATTTGGTACTGCATCGAAGTGATCCTATTGCTTCTGCTGTATAAAATGTGACTTAGAACAGAGCTTCACTATAGAATCATTGCAGGGAATAACATTTTGTGAGCTTTCTCAGGGCAGTATAAATATTGTGTGCTGGAGGCATCAATGATGCATACAAGACAATTTCATAGTCATTAGATGTAGGATCTCTGGACTCGGCCATTAACTTGTTTTCGTAGAACTAGTGGTTGAGTTTTTTGTTGCTTGCTATCTTTGTGCGATATTTGGTTCAAGGAACTGCAACCTGGTTTCTTGGTTCTAGTAATGTTACCTTTCTTTTTCTTTGTTTATTATTGTTATCTATTTTACCCCTTTGATTCAGTTAATTAATTTATTATCTGTGGTGCAGATGACGCTTATTCGCGTGCTTGAGATTCTTCCTCTAATATTTGAGAAGCTCTGTGAGAATCCAGCCAGCATGATGAAAATAGTCAATGACATGACGTGGCTCCAGGATTTGATGAACTGGGGTAGGTCATCCCTCGCTGTAGTGGCTCGATACTGGAAGCAGACTCTGGCTTCAATTTTAGGTCTGCTTAAGAAGTCCTTTAGTGATTTATCAGCTCCAGCAATCAGTGCTCTGGAGGAACTTATATCGCCTGGTGGGTGTTGCGTTTCACTCCCTTCCTGCCCTTTGTCACTACAACACCAACTAACTGCAAGCCTTCTTTCCACTATGTGGATTATATGACGCCATTATGCGCAGTCAACAAGCATACCTCTGTTTGATTTTATGTAAGTCTTTCTGTTGCTAGCAATATTAATTGACCTCCTCCCTCTCTCTTGTAGACAATGCTGCAGTGGAGAGAATGTGTGATCAAGTTGCACATCTTTGTGTTTCATTGAAGGATGAAGGCTCTTTTGTGCAGAACTCCAGGCCTGTATCATCATTTTCTAAGAAGATGCTGGAGGGTAAAATTTTTTTTGTTGAAGATGTGGTACCTTTTTCCTCAAAGGTTTCAGAAATGCATGTCATAGATTTGGAGAAATCAGATGCTAAAAACAAGGAGAAATCATTATGTACAAACAAGAACAATGTTATAATTCTTCCGGATGATGATGAAGATGAGCAGGCCGTGTCAGCCTCTGAGGAACTTCCGTCTCGGCTTGGCAGCAGTGGCCTTAGTTGTGACGATCAAGGTCTTTCTCCTGATTCCACCAGAAAAGGTTTGAGTTCTGATAAAGAAAACGATACTGCTACATATGCAAAATCATCAAAGACGCTTTGTGAAGAAAGTTCTCATGGGTTTTGTGTTCCTACAACAGAACAGCCAGGGTCCGACAAAATTGATGGCATTTTGAGGAGGGGAGGCAGAAAAGACAGACATGATTCCAAATACAGCAGAAATAAGTCTTCTCCGGAGCAGGATTCTGAATTAGATACCGCTGATGGCTCTTCTGTTTCTGAGATTGTTGCTGGTTCTGTAGGTCAACGTCCGCTGGAAATGAAGACATCGTTTGATACTGCTAGTAACCATAAAAGTGAGCACCCGGAGAATGTTTGCAAAGTTTCTGGACATAGTAAAGTGGTCCACAATGAGGTTCCACTTGAAAGAGAAGATGATTCATGGGAATTTTCGTTCTTTAAGTCAGCAAGGCCTCATAAGTCATTGTTTGCTAAGCCTTGTCATCCCGGTGTCAAGCGACAAGTCATTCAGCTTAACATCCCTAATGAAAACAGATCTTGGAGGACAAATTCTGAATTAAGAAGATTCAAAGGTCCTAGGCTTGATGATTGGTATAAACCCATTCTAGAATTAGATTACTTTGTAACAGTAGGTCTAGCTTCATCATACAAAGACAGTGAAAGAACGGCTTGCAAATTAAAGGAGGTCCCTGTGTCTTTCAAATCACCCGAGGAATATGTTGAAGTGTTCCAGCCTTTAGTATTAGAAGAATTTAAAGCACAGCTTCGCAATTCTCTACAGGAGATGACATCAATGGACATTATGGATTATGGAGGCTTATCCATACTTTCCGTTGAACGAATTGATGATTTTCATATTGTTCGCTGTGCCCATGAAGACACTGATCCCGCTGGATATAGGATCCTCATGGAGAATGATCTCATCTTGCTTACCAAGAAACCACTATCACAGTTGAACCATGATGTTCACATGGTTGGGAAGGTAATATGCCTTCTTAAAATGTTTTTTGCTTGTTTGGTTTTGTGATTGAATTTTTTTTTTAACCATCGCAATGCTTTGTTTTAATTAAACAGTCGGATTCCCCTTGTCCGTACCAGTGGTTTTGTGATTGATACTTGCTGAATAAGTGTTGGATATAGTTTTTTTTTGGACTACGTAATCTACCTCCTAATAACTACCCCCTCAACCCCCTAAAACTCCCTACCAATTTCCCACCCCATGGGATTCGATCCTGGGTCATCCAGGAGGCCCCTATCCACCACAACCGCTGGGGCAACATTCGATTCCCGTGTTGGATATAGTTTCACTTACCGTGATCATGCTGGTAGATTCAGTAAACTTTAAAGGCGAATTGCTGATTGAATCTATATGCAATGAAATGTCCCCAGAAAATTGTTAACAAACATAGAACTTAAGGTTGCTAGATGTTATTTGTGCTGGATTAGTTATAGTAATTTTGGCTGACGCTATTGAAATGCAAGGTTTTTCACACTATTCATTTACATTTTTTTGAACATTTTTTTATAGCTAACTGCTTTTACCTTGTCTTTTTTTAGGTTGAGAGACGTGAAACAGATACTAAAAGGATGTTAAACATTGTAAATATTAGACTGTATCTAAAACATGGATGCGCTCGTTTCAATAGAGCTCGGAAGTCTCTTGTTGAGCGAAGCAAATGGTGCATTAGTCGCCTTATGAGCATTACACCTCAGCTTCGAGAATTCCAGGCATTGTCGTCGTTGAGGGAAATTCCTCTGGTTCCTGTCATCTTAGATCCCTCGAGTTGCCCTGGTCGTGTTCATAATTCGAGGAGGGAAAATCTTAACAAAACACCTCGAGCTTTGCAGCAGGTTCTCAAGTCCTCATATAATGCCAGTCAACTGCAAGCTATTTCTGCGGCTACTGGATCCTTCAACTTGGAACAGGATTTCGACCTGACCCTTATCCAGGGTCCTCCGGGTATGTTGTATTCCTCTTGTGCATTTTGGTTGCAATCTAATGTTTATTTGTGCCCTTAAGTATTTTACAGTTTTGAAGTGTTTTATTTTTCTATGCACTATTGGTCGACAGTCTTACCCAATGTTTTCTGCTACCTGTTACTTTCAGGGACTGGTAAGACTCGAACAATCTTGGCCATTGTCAGTGGTTTGCTTGCTTTACTCCAGATGAGGAATGAAAAGAGGAAAGCAAGTTGTGATCCATATTCTAGTGCTGTGTCTAGTACTTGTCCCAGGTTACAGATCAATCAAGCTACTGCAATTGCAAGGGCATGGCAAGATGCAGCGTTGGCCAAGCAAATTAATGAAGATGAAAGAAGGAACTTAAAATCCACTGGCAGCAGTGTCAGAGGGCGGATTCTTATCTGTGCTCACTCAAATGCTGCAGTTGATGAATTGGTTTCAAGAATATCAACTGAGGGCCTTTATGACTGCAATGGGATGATCTATAAACCATATCTTGTCAGAGTGGGAAACGCAAAGACTGTTCATCCAAATTCGCTACCGTTCTTTATTGACACGTTAGTTGATCACCATTTGGCTGAGGAGAGGGTAAAGGTTGGAATGGATGAGACAGTTTTGAACTCTGTTTCAACTCTTCGTTCTAATTTGGAGAGCATAGTTGATCGCATCAGGTTATATGAAGCTAGGCGAGCAAACTTAAGGGATGGGGACTTGGAAAATTCTCAAGGTGAGGAGATCAAGGAGTCAACCGATGCAGAAATAGCAGCAAAGCTGAGAGTTTTATATGAAAAGAAAAAGGTGACTTATAAAGATCTTTCTCATGCACAAGACCGGGAGAGAAAGGCGAACGATGAACACAATGCTTTTAAACAAAAGCTTAGGAGGACTATACTGAAAGAAGCTGAAATTGTTGTGACTACACTCAGTGGGTGTGGTGGAGATCTTTATGGTGTTTGTGCTGAATCAGTATCAAGCCATAAGTTTAGCGGCTCATCTGAAAGCGCGTTGTTTGATGCTGTTCTTGTAGATGAAGCTGCACAAGTATTTTTCTCTTTCTCTCTTGTTTGTTTTTTATTTGCAGTTGTGTTCTAGATATTCGTTTCTCTAACTTTTGATTTCACTACAGGCCCTTGAACCTGCTACATTGATTCCTCTTCAGCTCTTAAAGTCAAAGGGAACCAGATGTATTATGGTACACTAATTGATAGTCTGTTTCTCTTTAATGTGCCACTTATTAGAAACTGTATTGAGTTATTAGTGTATTTTTCGAAGGTCGGGGATCCAAAACAGCTTCCGGCAACGGTAATATCCAATATTGCCACCAAATATTTATTCCAATGCAGCATGTTTGAACGCCTGCAGCGTGCTGGTCATCCTGTCTTTATGCTTACCCACCAGGTATTTTACATTTGAAGGTTTTGTTCATCTTGTAATGGCTAATTATAGGGTAACTGTATCTGTTGTGATGCTATTGATAGAAACAAAATTCAAAAACGACACAAAAACTGGAAACTGAGAAGGCTTCCGTGTGATTGTTTTCTCTTAGCTCTTTTTATTTATTTTATTTGTTTTTGGGTAAACAGCTCTTTGAATTTTTCATTGTGAGAGTTTAAGTTCTTTTATTTATTTATGTTTTTTTTTTTTAAAACATGTCAGTATAGGATGCATCCAGAGATCTGCCGCTTCCCTTCTTTGCATTTCTATGATGGGAAATTGAGAAATGGTGATCTGACATCCAGTAAAGCTGCAGCCTTCCATGAGAATGAGGATCTAGGACCTTACCTGTTCTTTGATGTCACCGATGGAAAAGAGAACCTCAGTAAGAACTCTGGATCGCAATCCCTATGCAATGAATGTGAGGCTGATGCAGCAGTTGAAGTAATTAGATTCTTCAAAAAGAGGTATGTTTTTCTCTTCACCCCTTGATGTAAAATTTGTTGAAAAACTCTCTCTAAATGCAAACGGTTCTTGACTAAAGGTACCCATTGGAATTTGTGGGTGGAAGAATCGGTGTCATAACTCCTTACAGATCTCAACTTTCAGTTCTGCGTTCCCGGTTCTCCGCTGCATTTGGTTCTTCTATCTTGGTTGACATCGAATTTAATACTGTTGATGGATTCCAAGGTCGAGAAGTTGACATATTAATACTCTCTACTGTTCGAGCCGCAGAACCTTGTTCTGAAAGAAAAACCATGCCAAGGACCAGCAATATTGGATTTGTTGCTGATGTTCGTCGTATGAATGTTGCTCTAACGAGGGCCAAGATCTCGTTGTGGGTTTTTGGTAATGCAAGGACCTTGCAGACAAATGAGAACTGGGCTTCCCTCCTTAGAGATGCTAAAGACAGAAATTTGGTCAGAGAAATGACAAAGCCATACAAATTCTTTTTTAAGTCCGTTTCTAACGAAGTACCTGCTGTCGAATTCCCTGTGAAAGAATTGAGGAAGTCAAAGCTTGTTGAAAAGGTGCAAATAACTGGTAAGCATGCTGAAGTCGGGAGGGTAAATGCCATTTTGAAAAAGAAGATTGTAGTCGCAACTGGTGAGAAACCTGTTGACGAGGATGCAGAAAATGCTGCTAAATGTAGGAAAAGAGGAGTAAATGACATTGAACCTGCGCTCCCAGTTGAATCTGTGGTGTTTCAAAATGGTGGGAATCAGAGGTCTGGGCAACAGAAGTCGCCAGTCAGAGGAAGTCTAATCAGTAATCATGGAAATACTCGCCGCAGAACTCGTGAAATGACTGATATGATTACTGAAAAACTGAAGGGTAAGTCGAGCAATGATCCTGTGCTTTTTGAGAAATTGAAGGGTGCAAATCGTCAATTTTTGGATTCTGCTTCGAGCGGAAGATGTTTAGAACAGTTGAAGCAGGAGAAAAGGAAACCTGTTACAGCCCCTGTTTTAACATCTTCTGGAAGAGTCCTGAAAATGACAGGTGGAAAGGATCTGGAAGAAAGTTCAGGTCCTGCTGGACATCTTAAAGATAAGATTGCAAAGAGAAAGCATCAACGTGATGCTGTTGATGCACTTCTTTCATCCGCACTTATATCTTCAAAGAAGCGTGAATCTTCAATCAAATCTTTGCCTGCCGCCAGGCCTCGATCCCCTGCTGGTGATATTAGTGATGAAAATCGAGCTATCAGACCACCAAAACAGAGAAGAGGTAAAGAGCTTGTCACTCTGTTTTCGTTGATTATGTAGTGCCACTATATTATAATCTCCGTTGCCACTAGATAGCACCATTCCGGAACTAGGAATGAGTATTCATTCTGCTCCAAGCATGCAACACTTGAATACTGAGAATTGGTAGAAAATTCATGTTAGAATGCTTCGGCTTTGGTTTCTGCAGAATTACTTGACACATCATCTATGCAGGTTCCTGATCTGGAGGGTAGTGAAATATGTGGAAGTGCTGACTTACAATGTCTTCAGCGGGCCTGGTGAGAGTATATTACGTTTTACTCTTCTTATGACACTCTTTCCGAAGTAAATGTTGTAGAAGAAGATTATGGTTTTCTCTTTTTATCAGGAATCATTTTGCTGATTCTTTCTTCAGTGTGATAACTGCCCAGATTACAAATTTTGCTAGTACGCACCATGCATCAAGCACCTGAAATATGTAAAGGATTTGTATATATCCTGGAAACCATTAAGTTAACTTAGGGAGTTATTTTTGGTATATATAATATAGGTCCATTTTCCTGAGTTTTAAATTCTCTCAAAATTTTAGTTTAAATTTTTATTTTCCAATTTGAATTTTCCAGTTTGAACTGGATATCATTTATTTTGGAATAGAGGGAATTAAAATGTATATTTCCCTATGAACAGAGGAAAGGAAGGGGAAAAATAGAAAATAAAAAACAAACAAATATAGAGGGTTGGAGTTCACAAAAAACCATCAAAATCTGCATGGTTCAACCTCAAGCTCATGAAGCAGGGCAAAAATAGTGTGGAAAACTCAACAAGGGAGTGAGGGACACCTTGTGATGACAACAGCTTAGTGTCGTCACAAATGTGTTTATTTTAATAAAAATAAAGTGTATTGTAACATCGTCAAAATAAGAGTCATACTTATTGACTTGAAATTAATCAATTATACTTCCTCTGTTCCAAATAGATTATATTAATTTTTACACAGATTAATAATACTAAATCAACTAATAACTTTTACCTTAATTTTCTTAAAATACTCTTAATTTTTTTAAATTACTCTTATGAAGACATTAATAAATTAATTTGATGAATCAAGATTTTAATTTGTTTGAAAAATTGTTAAACCAATTCATTGGAAAGATAAATGCTCTCCCATCATTCCCATGTGGTTAATTGAGTTAAGGGTATATTTAAAATTTCATTTGCAAAATAATCTTAAATATATATATTTTTTAAATAAATCTTAAATATGGAAATATGAGACATCCTAAAAAATTGGGACAGAAGGACATCCTGCAAAGCAAACCTATTAAATTGGGATGGAGGAAGTAGAATAAACAAAATGATTATTTGGAACACATTATTTTTCCACGAATCATACATCGTATTTTGTTCGATCAACGCAAAATTCATCTTTCAAATTTAAATACCTGAAGCCATTTTCAATAATTCCTTTCCAATTTTTTTTTTTTTTGAAAAATATTTTAAGTTTGTCTAATCCTCCTAATCTTTTTGATTCCATAGTTTTTCCTTTTCTAATCGGGACATTTACGAATCTCTTGTGTACATGTCCAAATCATTTTAAGCGTAATCATATTATTATCTATTACGGTATCCCTACTTTTTTTTTTTAATAATGCATTCATTTCTATTTATATTTAACATTATATGTCTTATTTATGTTACTTGCATGTTTTTATTTGTTGTTATATTTTGTAGTCTAATACTCTGACCAGTATAGTATTGCTCGTCGAATAGCAATTTGATAGAACTTATCTTTCAAAATGATACCTTCTCTTCACAAATGATCACAACTTTCTCAATCATTTATTTTATCCTATTTGAATTCGACGTAATACATCTTTATCATTATTTCCGTTATTATCTATAATAGATTCTCCTACAACAACAATAAACCTTTTTCCAACTAGGTGAAGTCTATTATATGGATCGCATGTCACCATCGTGCATAAATCATCGGACAAATTTAAATATCGCATGTCTATCCCTACTACTTTTAATTTGAATTCTGGATTTTATAGTTTCTATCCTCCTCACTAGGACCTTTACCGGTCTCCTACACACATCTCTTATTTCTTTACTTTCTTTCTAATACAATCATTTTTAATTCTATCTAATCTAATATGCCCACATATCCGTCTTAACATTCTCATCTCCGCTACTCGCAATATTTTTTGCTCATTTTCATATTTAGTAGCCCAACAGTCGGATTCATAAAATATCGTCGGTCGAATGACGGTTCTATAGAACTTACCTTTCAAACTCAATGGTATTTTACGATCACGAATTATTATGAAGCACTACGCCATTTATTCTACCCGGTTTGATTTCGATGTGTTACATCTCTATCGATACTTTCATTTTCATCTATAATAGATCCTCTATATATATATATTTAAACTCTATTTTCACCTATTTTCATATTTAGTATATTACTAGTCTTGTGTTTACTAAAATGACATTACATATATTCTATTTTAGCTTTATTGATTGTAGCGTCCCATTTAAGTTTATAACTTGACGTTTACCGGCCGACAACGGTGTTGTACTGGCCAGGTACTTGAATACTTGTGATGTTGCTGGTACTGTTGTTCTTGTTGCGGTTGGGGATGCTCCTGTATGTGCTACTTGCCTTCCTACGATCCAAACAAACTCTCTTCTTGCTTTTCATCACCTTCGGTAGGAATTAATGGAGGCCTCACTGATTTCACTGGCTTTAGTTATGAACTTTGAGAAGTTGGTTTTAGCAAACTCTCATCCTTTGAAACACAGGTTTGTTAACAAAGCGAAATGCACTATTTTACACGCGCATAGAAAATGTTGGGAAAAAAAAACTATCAGAAAGGATATACTTTGTGTTTACATTCTCTTTCCCTAAGTAACGAGTTGTATTGAAGAAAGGTGATTAGGACACATGCATAAAAATTATTTAAATTTACAAATTGAGCAAATACTATCAGATTAACCCGACATTGCATCAATGCTAGCATGTAACCAAAGAAGCCAGCAACAAATTTGAGATTATCAACCAATGAACTGGTAGCTGAAAGATTATGCAAGAAATGTTGGCAGAATGCTAATCTATACTGATAAGCTCAGTCATCAAAATGAAGTTGGATATCAAATATTGCCTGATTTTCTCTATCTATAACAAGGAGTGAGCAGCTACTTCATATATAGATCACATCAAAATCATATGAGAATTTTGCATTCTCGCTTGACCCATTTACGTACATGCACACCTCCTCGACTCTTCTTGCCTCCTGAAATCGTTGTGATTCCTTCAAAAAGGAATACGTACCGTTGAAAACTTCTAAAATAATGTCCACAAAAGAGATGATCTCCATTTGACGGAAAAGAGTTAATGATTACAAAAAGAATTTGATAGCAAAAAAGCACTAATTATCCAATATTATATCCAGACCAGGTTATATATATATACAGAAACCATCATTTTTATCAGAAACTATCAAGAATCTTTGTATATGCAATGCTTTCCCAGAATATTTAGATCTTCCATAAAGCTTTTAAAAGAAATGGGTGGATTGACTGTGCCACTAATCTTCCCGATTGCTATATTCATATTCTCAGCATCAACAATGTAAATGTTTCCATGGGCATCAATTGTGAGTTTCCTGAGATGTTCAAAAAATGGGGATGCAAAACTCCACGTAATACTCTTAATACACATTGGATCACGTCTAATTAATTAAAAACTTTATATCAATTATTTCACTTTTTTTGTTAATATTATGTGATATGTTCAATGTTTTACATAAATTTAAGTATAACAAATGTTTCAAACAAATAAATAGCAAATAACTTAAAGAGACACATGCTGCGCGATCGAGACCGTCCTAGCTGAAAATCATGCAATTAAGATAAAAATGTTAATTGCCAAATAATGAGTAGAGTTACAACTAAACAAAAAGTTTTGTAATTTCACAATTTCTTACAATAAATTTGAACTTAATACAGAAAAGTAGTGTAGTTCCCTTTCTTTGGCAGTTCAAGTGCAAAAGTCCACGATTTCTAACTCTCTAAATAAAAAAAATTGTCATTTCATCTCTATTTTCTGCTATGTGGCATCCCACACATCTTCGGAAAAAGGTTTTGAAGACTTTAATATACTACTACCATAGAAAGCATTACACTCATGTTGGTTTATAGTTAGAATTAAGATATAAGTTTAAACTCTAAGTGATAAAGCACAGGAACCTTTTTTTAATATGTTATTTCAAATGTATCTACTTGATGTATCCTCTATACTCTTCCATTTCATATAAAAGTAGTGTGGAGCTATCTTCAATTCCTTAATATATAGTTCAACATAACAATCTATTTTTTTATTTTCTCATCAATTATTTGTTGTTAATTTTAACTAAATATTGATCGTAATATATTTTCTCAAACAAAAATGATGAAATATAATTCGACTAAACACTGGTCGTGCAACACATGACAAAATAGGCTTAGTCTATTAAAATTATGTCATCTGCGAATAATATGCATTTAGAAACATCTAATTGTAAACACTTAATAATTACTGATGTAAAAGAATGTGGACACAGATAGTTATTGGGGATTTTACCCGATATTTCAAAAATTTATTTCTTTTTTCTAAAAGTCAATAATCAATTCTCAGTCTCCTACTTATTAACTTTATTATACTTCTTACATCCCACAAAAATAATTCAGATTGAATTTTTAAATTTGTATTAAAAATAGTATACAATTCAAAATTTAATGTAGATTATTTTGTGGGACAAAGGGAGTATGTTCTTTTTAAAATTAGTAAAGACCATATTAAAAAAAAAATAAAAAATTCTCGTGTAAATGTTCATGGTATCTTATGACATGAATAGCTTTTATTGGTGATTTTTAATATTTTTTTCAGCAAAAAAAAAAAAAAAATTGCATTATGTTTGTTTCTTCGCTACATTAAGATTGTGAGCAAAATGGTGATGAAAATGATTGATTTTTATGGATCCAAAGCGTCGGAGTTTGCAATCAATTCAGGGGAGGGAGGCGGCATTAAATGAACATGGACCAAAGGTGGTGATACCAAGACATCTAGTAACAATAATTAAGGTACGTACAGTAGCATAAAAGTCGCCACTATGTTCTCTAAAAGAAATAGTACTACTACAAGCCACAGACAAAAAAAATTTAAATAACAGTAATAAAAAAAAAATCATTACAAGTAGTCACTACCTCCACTTGTACCTGCGTCAATCTATAAACTTAATACTAATTTGTTGTTGGTACTTCCGAATTTGAAATTCCAATACAAAATATACTCCGGTCACAACTTTGAATGGAGAATTTACGGTTACAGTTATTAGTACCTCATCCTGACTCAACCAACTTTTAACAATTGAAGTAGTACTTGAAAGGCTTTTTTTTAATTAACAATTAAGTAAAACTTGGTTTGTGGGGGAGGGGGAGGAAAGCTGGCATTAACAATTAAGTAAAACTTGGTTGGTGGAATCTAAATCAAGTTTTTCGAGAGTCAAATTGACCTCACATCAGATGTGAGTAAATAATTTCTAGTTGTTTCATGCTCGACTGATTTGTGTGATTGATGCATGCTGTTCGTACTGCAAGTTTTGAAGCTGCTGCTAGCCTGCTACTAATTCTTAAAGGTTTTAATTAGTAGAACTCTCTCATTCAAAATAATTATCTTATTTTAAATTTCCTTTTTATTTATACTAATACTGTTTTTGTTCTAAAAAAAATTATTTTCTCCATTTCAAAATAATTATTATTAGACAAATTGCACACAATTTAAGAAACACTTAAATAGAGTAGTTAAATTACTAGAATATTCCTAACCAAAAAGTGCGTTGCAATAAAAAAACGACACATATTTTAAACTTTTTTTTATTTTGCTAAAACAATAGTACTACTACTTATTTTGGAATAGAGGAAGTCCTTCACATTAAAATTTGAGATTTGTATTACGACTGTACAAATCTTAAAATTTACTCCATGTTCAGAAATCAAAGTGAACTTTTTTTGGAGGAGGGAGTAATATTTATTAACACCGCCCGGTCAATAGCTCAATGCCCCATGTTCGTAATTCCAGTTCATCT
Source organism: Oldenlandia corymbosa var. corymbosa (assembly GCA_949775105.1). NCBI lineage: Eukaryota > Viridiplantae > Streptophyta > Magnoliopsida > Gentianales > Rubiaceae > Oldenlandia > Oldenlandia corymbosa. The sequence goes on from OX459124.1 coordinate 27,794,822, forward strand.
TTACCTTGTTGTGCGATCTCCTAATGGAAATCAGTCTCTGCATTAAAAGTTTTTTTTTTTTTTTTTTCAGTCAACACACACATAATAAAAGAAATGCAATGGAACTGTATCACGTACTAGTATCATTTATTAACCAATTTCTAATTTCGAGAGTTTAGTGTAAGATTATTTTGGACTTATACACTAAATATATAATTGTATATTATAGACTATCATAAAATATAGCCTAATTAAAGTGATCTAAATTATATTAATTAAAGTTTTGAGCTAATTATTAATTAAGTTAAAGTTGTGGCCAGTATTGTGTAGAAACCTAAAAGACTAATGTTCTTTTCTGTGATAGGTGGAAAAGAAATCTAATTATTATATGACCGATTGTAGTTCTGGATGAGTCTTTATTCGTACGGTTAAATAAATCATCTGAAAGATCAAACTAAATCTGAAAGATTATTCATTCGCAATGAATTCAGGTACGCTTTTACATTAGTTTAGTTTTTATTATTTGATTTGGAGTGTTAGGCTAAAGGATTTAATCCAATAAAGGGTATCAGAGCCATCTCCAAATCAAATTATTGGGAAATACGGATCTAAATACTTCGATTAAGTTGTTTTACATTTGCTAGTTTTTAGAAAACAAATTGATAGCCTCTACGGTTCGGAATTTTGTACGAACTTTGGTTTTTTCTTTTGGATTTTTGGTTATCATTTTGGTTTCGTAAGCCGCGGTTGTTTTTTGTCTTTTGGTTGATTAAAATTTGATGACAATCATGATATGGGTTTGAGTTGCGTCACTTTATATTATTTCGAAAGAATGGATTCAGATTTGGATGATGCTTGTTTTTGTAAATGCGCAAGTTTTTTTCTTTATTATTAACATAAATTGATTCATGTGGTTCGGTTTCATCAACACCACCATTAAAACCTTTCGCATATCTGGTTCGAATATAGTTTGCTCCAGAAACAAAAGATCATTAAGTTTTTTTATAAATTTTATGTTTGTTTCGTTTTTTTAATGTGTGTTTTTATGTGTTTTTTTATTGAGAAGGTAAAAAAGAGTATTGAAAATATAAAAAGATATGTTGTAATGAGATAGTTAATATTTTATTATTATGAAAAAACTATCCAAAAAATAAAACAAACAAAGCTTAATTCTGTGATGGCTGCTTTCGATTTTGGTTTCACGATTTTTTGTTTGCTTTGGTTTGGTCTAAATCGGTTTATTGATAATGATTTATAGAAAATTTTGGGGCTGAATTTGTTCGTCATTGTTGATTAATCAATTGTGCAATGACTTTCGGCTGAGTCAATTTTTGGTGGAATAGTTTTTAGTTTTATTATGTTAAAATCCAGAATTAGTGCTTCGGTTTTGAAAGCCAAAAGAATCCTGGGGCAATGCTTTACATTATTATTCTGATTAAGAAATTAAAGTTTGAACCAAAGTATTAATCCTAAGGATTACGTGGCTATCAATTTTCATGATGCATCTTACTTAGATGGAAAGAATATTCAGGTTTTGCCCTAAATATTTTGGATAAAGGTTTAATGTGATATAAACTCAAATTTGATTGATCGATACAATATGTCGCCAAAGTGACCTTTTTGTGTTGATTAGTTAATTCAAAATACAAAGATGATAATTCTATGTGTTTTGATTATATGCGAGTAATGATCAGCCCAAAGGAAAGTCATTATTTGGCCGAAATTAAAATATACTTTTAGTAATAAATATGTGACAATTATTATATTTTTTCATGTGAATGGTAAGTCGGTCTAAAGAAAGACTTATTATTTGACAGGAATAGATTGTCAATATTTGATTACTACGCCAAAAGTACCACTTGCAAATTGATGTTTTTGTCCAAAGACAAAACTCAATGTTGCGCTAGATATTTTGTAAATGGGGAATACCAATTTAAATTTATTAATTATGTTATATTAAATTTATAACGTGAGCTTGGATTTGGTCATTTTAAGGTACAATTGATTCCTCTAAATTGTAATATCTGCTTCAAATAACTTCATTAGAATTTAAGAACTATAGGGAAACATTTAATTCGGAAACATTAAGGAGCACTATAAAATAATACAAACTTGTTCCCATTATAAAGTATTTTATATAAAAAAATAAGGTGGAAACGAGTATTTTTTCAGGATAACTTGTTTCCATAAGGTATAAGGATTATTTTTTTTTAGTCATAAAAATGGCGTTGGCTATATAGGACTTTCTCTTCGGTATAATTGAAAGACTCGTTTAAGACTCTAATGGCAATTATGATACTTTTTTTTTTTAGATTTCATTAGATAGATATAAAGAAGGTATTTCTTAATGGTGATATTTTGACACAATCTATTTAGTGCAATCATAAAACTTTGTTTGATGGTTTTGCAAATTAAAGAAATCCGTCTATGAAATTAAATATGTTTCCCGTTAATGTTTCTTAAGTTTATTTAAGTTTTCATCTCACTTGGTTCTGAGGTGAATATTGTGACGATTATGCACATTAAAGTTTTAGTGGGGGTTTAAGGCAGATAATTTTTTTTAAAAAAATTCTTATTTAGATATTTAGAAGCAGCCAAAAGGTTACACAGAATCATTAAGACATTAAAAATTACACGCTCATCTATTGGAGTTCGGTCTAGTTAGAGATCATTTAGTATTCTGACTTCGATTTTGTTTAGTTGCCCATATAATTTAACTTTAGCAAACTGTATTCATTTGCTTGTGGGAGAAGCGATTTTGGAAATGTGTTACCAAACAGTTATAGCTAATTCGACATAGCAGTTAGATACATAGTTTGTTGAGGCAACTAATTATGAGTTAAGGTTGCAAATTTTGTTACAAGGACGCGAATTTGATATGGTGTTAACAACATTATAAATTAAGTTGTTAATTGTTAGATATAAGTTCAGAACGATAAGATTTCTAAAGAACACATGCGGACAAACTTCAATATCGCAGATTACTTCACTTAAGGTCATTATTGAGTATTTTGCTCAAATGAGTGTTGTGTTATATGATGATATGTCGGTTTAGTAGGAGTTTGTAATTTTGGTTTTACTAAGGGTTCATACATTTATGAACATTTAGATATTAATACTACAGTATAAAGTTTAAAGCATAAAGTGTAAGTAAAGTCTAAGGTATAAGGTTTAAAGTTTTCATTGTGCTTACATTCTGAAAATTAGGTCGATCTCACTAAAGTATAAAGAGGACCAGTTGGAAATAGGCATGTTACAGATCACACTACATGTAATTTCCATGCTACACATCGATACTTGATCCACTGATGGGTTTAGTTATCATTCGTGCAACGACTGCCCCTTTGATCCTACGTAATATAATTAATGGACGGGATTGTTTAAGTTTATTTATGGCAGCAAATTTTGGACGCTCTTAAATTTATGGTGTAATATACAATTATAAGAAATATGTTTGGTGTATAGTCCAAGTGGGAGATTGTAAGATTATTTTGGACTTATACACTAAACATATAATTGTATATTATAGACTATCATAAAATACAGTCCAATTAAAGTGATCTAAATTATATTAATTAAAATTTTGAGTTAATTATTAATTAAGTTAAAGTTGTGGCCAGCATTGTGTAGAAACATAAAAGACCAGAGTTATTTTCTGTGATGGGTGGAAGTTGTGGTCCCTGGGTGAGTCTTTACACTGTTAAAAAAATCGTCTCCCCATTTGTCAGTTAAAAAAGAACGTTCTTCGTACGGTTAAAGAAATCATCTGGAAGATCAAACCAAATATGAAAGATTGTTTATCCGCAATGGATTCAGGTACGCTTCCGCATTAATTTAGTTCTCATTATTTGATCTGAAGTGTTAGGCTAAAGGATTTAATCCAACCTTTAGCTCGCTCGCCAACCTTATAGGGTCATGCCATCCAGTTTGCTTCTCTCTCTCTAATATACTCCCTCCCTCTCACAAAAATAGTCTAGTTTAATAAAAAAATGTCCCAAAAAAATAATCCAGTTTCACAAAAGTAAAAAATAATTGAATTGAAATGACTTAAATATCCAAAAGAGTAGTGGTAATGAAAACAAGGTCACTTTCTTTAATTTTTATTTTTTTTAGTTTTCTCCCATTTTTTCAAATGATTATATCTTTTAATACTTGAATAATTAAAAAATGTGTTATGTATCAAATTAATCTACGTAACGAGATCTTTCCATCAAGATTTGTCAATATTTTTTGAGATAAAAATTTTGATCAAATTTAAGTTGTAAAATAAATGCATATGTAGGTAACTTTTGTAGAAATAACTAGAATGAGTATTAGTGGAAGTTAGGGGTATAAAATGAATTGTACATTTGGTATGTTGACCAAATTAAAAAAGTTGTACATTTTCAAACTGCACTATTTTTTCTGGGACGGAGGGAGTATATATATATAAACCCTAGCTAGGGAGGGGAGACCCCCAACAAATCAGTTTTGGGGGTACATCAAGTTAATTGAATCCAATTTACCAAAATTATTGATTCCTTGCCTCTCTCTATCCATCTCTTTCTCTTATATCATTTGTGGATATTATATATCAACAGTTGATTAAAATTAGCTAAAGGCACGAGGGGGTTTGAGATGAATTCATCAAACAAGTCCTCAAACAAAATCACAGAAATAGTTAGGCTCCAACAAATCCTCAAGAAATGGAAGAAGCTGGCAATCAAAGGTCATGCAAAGAATACAACAACCAGAAGAAGCATTCTTGGAAGCAGCAGCAGCAGCACTGTGGCAGCTGGTAGCCCACCATCGGCTACACCAGCACCATCATCATCTTCAAACATTAGTAAGACTAGCAAGTTCTTGAAGAAAACACTGTCATTCTCAGAAACTTCATCATCATCAACATCCTCAGATAATGTGAGGATGGTGGTCCCAAAAGGGTATCTAGCGGTGTGCGTAGGGAAAGAAGAGCTCAAGAGATTTGTGATCCCAATGGAGTATTTGGGTCACCAGGCATTCGCACTTCTTCTCAGGGAAGCCGAGGAAGAGTTCGGTTTCCAACAGGAAGGGGTTCTCCAGCTTCCCTGCGAAGTCCCTGTGTTTGAGAACATACTCAAGATGATGGATTCCTCACCACCATCATCCTCATCATCGTCAGGACGCAAGCACAAGAACGCCAACGATCCATTTGGATTCCGCTTCCACGATTACACAGCAACAACAGCAGCTGCGGCCGGTGGATCATATTGTTGCTCGACACCACCACCATTACCGCCACAGCTGCCCCTACCAGAATGTAAACAACCACCACCTCAGATGTGCAGATAGGGTTGATTCGTTCATTACTATATCCATCCATACATCAAAATCCCCCCAATCCCTTTTTGTTTTTCTTTAATGCACCACATCATGTATTACTAGATCATCAGCAGCAGCAGCAGCAGCCTCCTCAGATCGATGTGCTGATTTTACTAGCTAGCTTTGCATCTTCATTAATCATCATTTATACGGAATTCGTTCGTCATTTACATTTCTTTCTTCTTTTTTCAAGACTTGTTTCTAGTAAACTTGTATACGTACTCTATACATATACTTCACACTTTCTTTAGTGTCGGGGCTCTATTTAATTGGTCATCCTTGTCTAATAAATCCCCTACGTCGCATTTATATTTACTTCATTTGTTGCTTAGTTAATTTCATTATGATCACTGTCATTCACGGAATTGGGCCATTGGTTCCAGCGAACAAAACATGTAATAAATGCTAGCGGCAGTGTCTTCGTCACGAAAAGCATTACATGTAAATATGGAAAACTTATAGTCAAATAAGAGAGACTAATAATATTCCGGAAAATGAAAGGTTAAAAGATAAAAATCAGATTGAGTTTATGAAGAAAAATTAAGGAAAATCTGGGTGAGGGAGGGCTACTCTCTTTTATTGTTTGTTCTCCTCCTCTATTATATATGTTGTGGACTTTATTACCAAGGCAAGGTTTTATTAAGCAGCAGATGCACATTATCTGGACTGGAGTATTATTTCTGAGTGTTTTTTCTTTTCATAATTAATTTTCATATATGTCTAGGAATCGAGGGAGAGTACATATGTATGTACTACTAGGGAATAGGGAATTCATTAGGCCGGTGGTGGCTGTCAGGTGGATTTAACCACCGTGATAAAATATAAGGAAGTTGACCCTTGACCCACATGATGCCCGTTTTATTCGTTAAAAGCACATTGTGATCTGTTTCTCCCGTCTGCTCTGGTGCTGTGTCTCTCTCTCTCTCTGTACTTACTGTTCCTCTTTCATCATCATTTTAGCGGCACATGACAAACAACAAGAATGATCAAACTACAGACACACTACAACAAGTACGTACGCATCCACCCACTTAGTTGACTTATCCTTTTCCCCCTTTTTCATACACTATTATACTATTAGTAGTATTCATACTAGTACTATATTCCAAGGCTCCATGTGACGACAATGTGCTGCTTTTTGGGTTCTGATTTTGAGAAATCAGAGTTACCAGACCAACCACACTAAAATTGATTTCAGCTTATTCTTTTTTGCAATCATTCATTGCCCTTTTTGTTGCATGTTAGCCCAAATCAATTAACTCACTTTTGAGAATTATCCAATCATTCCCATCAAATTACTAGTGCTCTCTGGCTAATCATTTGCCCCTAACATCCCTTCCAGCTCATGTCTCAAGTACAATGGTAGTCGTACCTACGTACTAACAAATCAACAATACGGTAAATCTTACATAATTCATATTACCACTAGCGTAGCACCATACTCATCAGACTCCAGCGCCAAGGGTGCAGACGACCAGATGAAACCCACACCAGTAGCTGAGCATGCCCATCATCCATCATTCATACAAATCCCACACCACATCTTCATGTGGGTACCTCCTTTTCTTTCTTCTGCTAAACAGCACCAAGCAGACCGTGATGTTAGTACCAGATTAACCTACCTTAACTGCTTACTCATCCAACTTTTAATGTCTACAAATTCTCATCACTACTATAAACCCCAACACCCACAATTTTTTAATCACAGAATATTGACCGTAGCTGCTGGCCATTCTACTTCAGAAACAGCAAATTCTATCCAATCAGTCAAAAAACCAAAAACTATATAAAGAGAGATCAATACCTATAGATGAATCTATGTCAAGAGTCCCCTGTGTCCCATCATTTCGAGTATTTGTCCACAAGTGCCCTCGCTTTATCAGGAGCATAGAACCTAGCCTGGCCAAATCAAAATCATGCTTCCCATCACATTACATCTTCAACAAACATACTTATGGATAACATAACTCACTAGCAACATTTGGATTCACGACCCCAGTCTTTTCCCCAGCATTAACCAACTACCATAATTTTCAGATCCTCCCATGATTGTGCTCACAATCATTATATGTATCTAAGCTTTTGTTTCACAAAACGCAGGGTGTCATGTATTCATCTAAACAGAGTGAATCTCAAAATAAGGATGTCAGTTTTCATACTTGTATAAACATCCTTTCTGCGCCACCAATGTTGCCATTTTCCTTTAAAATAATTCCCTGCAAGATATTTCAAACCAAAACTTTACTATGAAGTAAAAGAGCATGAAGTAAAAGGGAACAAATCTATCAAAGATCACATATGAAAAGACGGTAAACACCTTCGCCAAGTAAGCTCTAAAGTCATTGGGATAGTGGGAGATAAGTTGGTCATAAATGGCTATAGCATCACTGACATGCCCCCAATCTGAATAGGCCTTTCCGAGAAGCAAGTCCACCTACACACAGAAGATGTAAGTTAAGATACCAAACAATTACAAGCAACAGGAGCATACAAGACAAGTTATCCAAAGATTGCGAAGACAGCTACAAGATGGTTAAGAAGAATAGTTGGGGTGAAACATAAAAGCCTAGCACTATAGGCATTAATTCTGCTATGTTCATTCACCCGAACACACTGTACAATCAACTGGATCTTGCAGATGAAACAAACTTACTTGAACGGGATCCACTTGGGAGCTTTCACCATTTGGGCTGCGCTCTGAGTTATTCTCACTAAGAACAGGTTTGTCTCCATCTTGCTGCTCACGGACTGACAAAAGCACTTGAACAGCCTGCATGATAGCCCAAATGAAAATGAAAGTTGAATAGTGTCAACATCAGAGACCAGGAAAGTTTTACTTTTTATGTCCCTAAACTCTATTTTTAAGTTTTTAAAAGGAAAGGGGGGGAAAAAACCAAAAAATCTCACTTGAAAATGAATAAAAACATAGATGAGAAGATTTCATGTAGAACATAAGCAACTCAATCCTATACCGACCTCAGCAGGCTTCTTGGCAGCAAGCAAAGCATTGGTGATACCACTTAGAACTTCAAAATCCAGTGATTTCGACACCTGCAACAACCTTTTTAGATCTTTCTGGGATTTACTTGAAGCATGTGCATTAAAAGATGTTAACATGACAAACAGATTTTCTGCATAACTTATATTCACGACTTAATTATATTACCTTACCTATTTTGATTCACTGAGAGAAAATTTCTTTACAAGAAAGAGAAAAGGAATCAATAATCGCAGTTAAAAATGAAATTGTACAATGCCAAGCATTTGGGGCACATGTAGTGTCGTTTTCATGCAACGTCACTAACCATCATAGCAGTTCTATAAGCTGCAGCACTTCCATCAAAATCCTTGAGCTCGTATTTCACTTCCCCAAGCAAACGAAAAACATCAGGATCAGTAGGTTTCTTCTGAAGTGCACAACCCGTTGAATTCATATTAAGAGCCAAAGGTATCGGGAATATTCAAGAAATTATTATTTAAAAAAAAGAAGATTGAGAATACTCAAGCAAATTTGACGCCATGCTGACAAAAACAAACCTTGATCAAATCCTCGAGCCGTGAGGCTGCTCGACCATACTCTCCTAGTTCAGCTAATGTGACTGCAGTTCCCTAAACAGAGGTAAAGACATTTTAACCTAGGCATGTCTAAAGAACAAACAAGCCATTTGAAATTTTCAGAAGATAACCACGCTCAAGCCATTTGAAATATCAACACTTGCCTCAAGTGCTTCGGTATCTTCAGTAGAAATGCTCAGTGTCTGCTCAAATTGCTGGAGTCTCTTCTGCAAAAGATTTCATGGTTTGTTAACTCCATAAATGCACCAAAAGATTCAGGGGAAAAAAAGTTGCAGAAAACAGATGGGGTAAAATGTGAGGAAATCATGTGCGATGGACATTGTACTGAACATTCATGCAAAATACAAAAGAATGCGATAGAATTCAACAGAAAATCAATGGCCCCTCAAGCATCATTGGGTTGATTTCAAATTAAAATATATAAATAAAAGGCCAACAAGAACCAGTGAAAGATTTGAAAGGTTGACCAAATGCTTCATAAGATTCACAGGAAGTAAGAAAAAGAAGTGTTTTTTTTATGAACCCCTAATTCATGCCACACGAAAATCTTAGGGGATGTCCAATAATTTACCTGCAGTCTTTCTCTCTCTTCAGATGAAATTTTACTACCAGCCGGGGCAGCCTCTTCAGTGGGACTATCACTAAGCCAATAAGAAATCAAGCCCAAAAGGAAAAGAGCAAATTGCATTACTAGCATTGTTAGCAAGAGAATAACAAATGACCGAAAAGAATCAACGCACAACATGCGCAGAAGTTTTGACGCCCATGTTAATTTAGATTCTTGTAGAGAAACGGATAACTGTCAATTAAAAAAAAAAAACTGACAACTAGCAATTTAGATTCTAGACCGTTGATCATGATGTTATAGGGGTTGCTAACCTCAAACTGTAATCATCTAGTCTTTTAGGCTTTAGGCCCCTCTTCTTGTATCCAAAAAAGAAAAAATGAAATGTGAGAGTTAGTGGAACACACCTATCAGTAGGGAGAAAGTCGCCAAAAGCAAAAACAAGTCCAAAGATCACAGCGGCAACAGCAACACCAATCTATCAAGGCAAAATTCAAAAAAAAAATGTGTCAGTGCACAAGTGAGAATCAATGTCCACGTTGTCATCATATCAGACACTTTACACGCAGACAGAGTATTACCTTAGTAGCAAGTCCTTGTTTGCCACTTTCTGGCTCAATTGGAGCATCATAATCGATGGCACCATATAGTTTCTCTTCTTCTGCTTTCTTCTGCTCAACCGCCGACCTAAAATAGTGAGATTTTTATTTTTCAAAAGTAAGTTATAAAGGAGTAGATCTGAAGAAGAATGGTGACAAGTAGGGAAGAGGCAGAACTTTTTAACTGCACGTAGACGTTCCTCGAATTGACTGTCAGCGGGAATGGTGGTTGGTCTTCCATCAAGTTTGGAACTCAATTCAGGTGCCTCTAGCAAGGAACGGCATGAGCATTGCAATTCAAGCAACCAGCAGCAAAATCCATAACTAGAGAGAGAGAGAGAGAGAGAGAGAGAGAGGATAAAGCATATACTCACGGTCAGGGACATTACTGGAACGATTAGAAGGCAGTTTCCTCCTGCATTCAACAAGGTCAATCAACACAATCATGTACTATATAAAATGTCAGAATTGTGCCTAAAACAGTTACCAAAACCATCTCAGTTTAAGAAAAACAAGTACCTCGCCAAAGAAATCTTGGAATCGTCAGTTCTGGAATTGGCGGGTTTCTGAGTCGGAGAGCAGAAATTGGATGAAAATTGATCGTTTCTGTACATATATATATATATACTATAAATGCTAAAGGCTACATTGTCACTTGTTACTAAGCTAATATAATCAGTAATCACGATTCGTATTAAACAGCAGAGGGGCAGAAATTGAATGCAATGATGTTTTGTTGGTGGTACTAAGCTCATAATTATTAAGAGAGGATGCAAACCTCACCTTATTACCGGCGCCAAAACCACGGCGTTGTCCTCCTCCTCCGGTTTCGGAACAGCAAATGGCACGTCCGGCACCACCATCACCACCACCACCACCATCACCACCGTTGCAGTAGTAGCTTCGACGACTATGCCGGGCGTAGAAGGATATAGTAATATACGACACAGAAGACACTAAAACTGAAGGCATCCCGACTCCTAAGACGGCAGGCAGCCGGAGTAGCAGGAAATGTAGTAGTCACATAAAATTTCAATAATCATCATGGATATTAAACTATAAAGTGATGATGATGATGATAAAAGATTTTTTTTTTATTATTATTTTTTTTTAAAAAAACTCATTTCTTGTTCATTGCTGTTTTCCGTTTTGGATAATGATACCAAAATAGTTTTTCAGTTTTTGGTCAGGTTAAAATGCCCAACCCTAGTATGATTCACTTTTTTGGCCCCGCGAGTTATGGCACAAAAACAAATCGAACTCTGAATTTTTATAAGTTTTAATAACACTACTACAATCATCTCCTTTGACCCTAATTTTTTTAAAAAAGAAATATTTCATTAAATATGCGAAATCAGCCTGCTCTAATTCACATAGAAAACTTGAATATTACCAACTGGGATTGACACAAGTGGTAAGCAGCTTGATGCCGCTTAAGCAAGGTTTCGGGTTCGAAACCTTGTGAATGCAAAAAACTCTTGTTAGAAGACTCACTCACCACAGTCAAGTGTGCGATTCGGGTCGACCAACAGATTAGTCGGGGGCAAAACTCCGGAAACCGTGGCAGGCAATCAAAGAAAAAAAAAAACTTAAATATAGAAGTGGCCTCACTTTTCTACACGCTCCATATTATTACTACCTCCGTCCTAAAATTATTGTGCAATTTGGATTTGTAGTTTCAGATAATTTCAGAACGGAAGGAATATTAAACATAAATTTGAATTTATAATAAGATCGGAGAACCAACAATTTGTTCCAAAATAAAATCTATTTTATCAATTTTTTTAGTATACTATTATAAGTATCTTAAGTTATTACATTTGTGAAATTAAATAAAATATACTACCATCAATAAGATTGAAACAATAGAACAAAATAAATGATCTTTTTAATCAAGTATATTAAAGCAGTTCGGAGAGATCGTTTAATTGAAAAAGATTTAAAGACATGTCATATTAATATATACCAATACAAATGCATTTTTATTTTTTTACAAAATAGTAAAATATAACTATATTTCTTAATTGGGGATTTGAATAACATATTAGTAGTTAGAATGATGTGATTCCTGATATTAGAGACTTGGGTTGAATTTTCACCAAAGGATATATATCATGCAATTAAATCGTCGCAAACGAAAGAATCAAAATACCTTTTTCACATTTAAATATTCAATTTTTCATATACATGTATACATATGTAAACATACATGTACCAAATACAACATGTACAACGGACAGCATAGGTAAAGTTTGAGAATAATATTCAATATACTTTTCAATTTTATCCTAAAATTTGTACATTTTTGTTCATTTTATCCTAAAATAATTGTACGTATACAATAATGACCGTCATTTTGGGACTAGGTCTACTTAACAACAATTATGTTTTCAAATAGTAATAAGATTTTTGAACTCGTCCTTCATTTGCAGGCAATAGGTAGCAGGCTGTTGGAATAAGGCAATGAGGAAAAAAAATAAAAAAGGAATCGAAACTAATTTGTCCCTGTTAGTCTATTACACAAGTCAGGAAAAAAGAAAAAGAATAAAAAGAGCCACCCCAAAATATCAACCATCACATTGGAAGCACCAACTCAAGGAATAAAAAAGAGTTACTACTAAAAGACTTGAAGGGAATAGGCCACTTTCAGGATATCATCCTCCCGTGTCCTCTGTCACAGAAAGACTGGAGCCATTACAAGAGTTATCGTCGAAAGCATTTTGATGAGTACATGCAGGGAAGGTCCAGCTGTATCTTTAAATGGGTCTCCCACACTACACCACCATAAAAAAATGAATATAACATTATCCGTGGAATATCACATCATGCAGTTAAATACCAACTCCAAAGCGTGAATAAATTTGAAATCACTTACGTGTCACCAGTAACTGCAGCTTTATGGCTCTCGCTTCCTTTGCCTCCAAGAGCACCGGTTTCAATGTACTTCTTTGCATTATCCCAGGCACCACCAGCAGTGTTCAGGAAAAGAGCCATCAGAATCCCAGAAACGGTAGCAAACATAAGCATGGATGCCACTACTTTTGCCCCTAAAAGAGGATGCCCCGTGTAGTGTCCCAGTATCCGGAAAACAAGACCTGTCACCAAACATAGTTGTTTCCTTATTAAAACACTCTGAAAAGAAGCCAAGCTCACCGAAGTCGTTAAATTTCATGTACCACAAAAGTATCCAACATTAGTTCACGCTACCTATAAGGATAGGCGATACAATAGCCAAGGCTCCAGGTTTGATCATCTCCCTCAAAGATGCAGATGCAACAATAGACACGCATCGGCCATAATCTGGTTTTTCTCTGTAATCCTGACACAGATCAAATAAAACTTCTAGTAAAATCTCATGTGATAAACATGCAAACACAAGTCAACCGCATCCCGTTCTTACCATTATACCCGGCCTCTCAATAAATTGTCTTCTTACTTCATTCACAACCTCTTGAGCAGTTCGGCCAACAGCCGAGCATGCCCAAGCACTGAATAAAAATATAAGCATAGAACCTAACAAGCCACCGACAAAAACCTCGGGGATCGCAATGTCAACCTGAAAGTTAGCAGACAGTTAAAGTTTGCTTTAAGCGTTATCAATGACCAATAATATGGAAGAGTTCACGTGATGAGAGCAAACCTGATTAAAAGGCTCATGAGCAAATGCAGATACCTCATCCATGTAGGCACTAAATAGAAGAAAAGATGCAAGAGCCGCAGAACCAATAGCAAAACCTTTTGTGGTAGCTTTGGTGGTGTTCCCTACAGCATCAAGAATGTCGGTAATCTCTCGAACACTTTCCGGCTGCAAAGAAGATGCAATACGCAAACATTCACGGAAAGGAACAAAAAAATGTGGGAAAGATATGGTACACATTAAAATCAACCGACCTGCTGGCTCATTTCAACAATCCCACCAGCATTATCAGCTATTGGACCAAACATATCCATTGTTAGCACATATGCTGCAGTACTAAGCATGCCCATAGTTGCCACAGCAGTTCCAAACAGACCACCAGTTGGGTTTCCAGCTTCATCCACCAGTCCAGAAGTGTGACCCAACCAGAATGCAGATATAATGGAGACACTAATGACAATGACAGGAAGAGCTGTGGATTCCAAACCCAAACTAACACCGGCAATTATATTAGTTCCATGACCTGTGGAGCTAGAAAGAGCTAGCGTACGGACAGGCTCGTGCTTGTAGTCAGTATAGAATTTAGTTATCCACACGAAAATATAGGCTGTCATAATCCCAACCAAACCACATAAAGCAAAGTTCAACCAGGCTGAGGGTGCCTGTTCGGTGTACAGCATCCAGCGAGTAGACTGCAAATACATGGATTAATAGCTTAACTTGCATCCTCAGCTCATCAATGGGGGAAAAAAATACAGCATCTAAAATTAAAAGTGAAGAAAACGATATCTAAGGCCACCAAAGGAAAGATCGAAATCATTACCAAACCAAATGTTATGACAGCAAACACTATTGTAACAGAATATCCTTTCTGAAGAATTGCCATTGGGTCCTCCATGACACTGATTACTCCAGAATCACGTTTACTACGAATGGATAATATTCCAATTGATGAAACCACCAGATCAAAGGAATGCACAACAAGTGGAAATAAAATGAATCCAGACGGGTCTGCACGTGAAGACCAAAACTTTCAATCTTTTCTCTCCCACAACACAAATTCAGGAAAATAAATAGTCAAGCATTTGACATGGATACAAATTATGCGGCAACTTAAGAAAAAGAAATTATTTAATGCACTGCAACAAGAACTTTTCAGATATTCACAAGTTCATGCCTTCAATTTTGCATTTTTGAGCCATCGCTCCTCCAAGTATCATGGCGCTTATTATTTCTGCAGCAATGCTTTCGAATAAATCAGCACCACGGGCAGCACAGTCACCAACATTATCTCCAACCTTCAAACAATTGATAAATCACAATTAGCTGCAAAGGTTTCCCAACAAGGACAAACGGAAAAATAAAGACCTCGAAGACTAGTTACCAAATCAGCAATGACAGCAGGATTACGAGGATCATCTTCAGGTATCCCCTGCTCAACTTTCCCAACAAGGTCAGCTCCAACATCAGCTGCCTTCGTGTATATGCCACCACCCAATTGAGCAAAGAGGGCAACAAATGAGGCTCCAAAACCATATCCAACAAGGAGAAGCGGTACTACAAACAATAGCAAGAAAACGAGCTGCTAGCTTAAAAAATCACGAGGAAGAACTTAAACAACTCAAAGACAAAATGAATTAAGCCATCATCATAACTCACAGTCAGTGACCTTGATTGCACCAGGTGAATCCACACCTAACCAAACATAAAATGTGGCATAAAGTACAGCAACCCCTATTACAGCCATACCAACAACCACCATGGCTGAAAAGCCACCGGCGCGAACAGCAATCTAAACACATGTAAGATCAGTTAATGACATAATTCAAGATGGCTTCGAAGCAGCATGTATACCAATACCTGCAGTGCCTCTCTCGCTGACCGCCTTGCTGCACTTGAGACTCGAACATTAGCTCGTACAGATACCCACATCCCAACATAACCAGCAATTCCGGAACAAAGAGCACCAAGAAGAAAGGAAGCCACGGTAATATATGCAGAAACAGACCTGCAGGCAGCATTTAGGAATGAAATTTTCGGTCAAACTAGCATATTTACATAAGCGCACCATAGAGTACATTGTACCTCCCCAAGCCAGAAAATTCTTGTTGAGGTGTTGTGCTGCGAAACAGATATATGCAAAGAATTATGAATGCTAGTAAGAGCGCCATCTTGGATATGGTGCCATATTGAGTCCTAAAGAATCCTTCAGCTCCATCCCGTATTGCATCTGATATCTAGAAAGTAGAATAATAAGCTTAAATGACCAGGAAGATAGAAGCGACATCAGAACCATCAACTATTCATTGTTTGCATGAAAAAAAGATAACAATACTAATAAAGATAAAGAGATCAGATACCTGGACCATCTCAGGGGGGCCTTCATCCTTGGAGAGTACCCACTTAGTAAGGTACATTGAGAAGACAAAACTGCTGATGCAAACTGATAGTACAAATACAATAATAGGTGAGGTACTAGCACCAGCATAGAAAATCCCTCCAAGACCAAGAAGTAGAAGTACGAAGAGAACACGGACATTAATTCTCATGAGAACATGAAACATCTGGACAACACAATCAGCCAACATGTTCAACAAGAGTTTGTCAGAAAAAAAATGACAGGTCATTAAACATACATATATGGACAGCTTTCATGTAGAAAAGAATCGTGCAAGCCAGCTCACCAATGGTGTGTAAGGTTTAGTACGCATGCTGGGGAATACTCTTGATGCCCTTTCTTGAAAAGGTCCCAAATTACCACTCTCCATAACATCATCCATTGCAACAGATTGGAAGGAATTCACCCTCCGGGCCACAGGAAAAGGGTTGAACTCGCCACCAGGGGGCAAGTCAGCCCCTAAACCCAATCGCTGTATGTTGAGATTTCTTCACTATGGCAATGGCGTATAAAAGAGCTCAGCATATGAAGATTAAAGCAATTGCCCGTAAATCATTTACTCTCCAAAATTTGAAGGAAGATAACACCTCAGCGAAATAGTGAAAAAGCATAAGCCAGGGACTCAGATTTGATAACCGAAAATCACACCTCCTGAAAAAGTGATCCACAAAATGTTATCACAAAATAATGCTCTTAGCTGAAAGACACACTGTTATAACAAGAGCCTGAACCTAAACCCTAAAACTAGTGCTGCACATAATGTTATCACAAAATAATGCTCGATGAGAGCCTGAACCTAAACCCTAAAACTATAATAAGTGAAATGTAAGAGTTAAACAAGGCAGCAGGTGATAAATAGATTGTTCTCCATGAATGAATGAGTAGTATTCACAAGTCTGGAAAGAGTCAACGAGTGACAGGAGCAAATGCCTCAAAATAAATCCAATTGAGCTCCAACAACTAACATCACTGGAAAGAGTAATTATCCCCAAGTAGCCACCAGAGCCCAGAAATCCCCTAAACGGATGATCTTAGCAAACCTCAAATCAGATTGATCCGATGGAGAGGATTGGGATCTCCACAAAGTCCAAAAGATTATTAACATGCACATACACAAAGCAAATACTAGAAATTAACAGTAGCAGCGGGGAAGACAGAAATAAAACCATCCTTCATTGCATCAAAATTATAAAGAAAAAAAATATCAGAGCGCAATGCAATTTAAATGTTTACCGGTAGGAATTTGCGATAAAGGCAGAGAAGAATAACCGACCAACCGGACGCCGGGGGGCTGACGGTGGGGGGGACAGGGGAGGCGGGGGAAGAGGAGAACGGGAGTTTTGATTCGGTGGGCAGTAGAGTTTGGCGTTATTCCGCCTTTTGCTCTAAATTGTTTTTTTTTTATTTTTTATTTTTGTATACTAATGCTGCAATTTATTAGTGAAAGTCAAAATATAATTGTCAGCTTATCCAATTGTTACATGCCACTTCATCATATGCTGCAATAATTACAGACCAATAGTACAATATATTTGCCTTTAAAGTTTCATTTATATTATTTTTTCAATTTTATCAATACTTAAATTAACTAAATTTTAATCTGATTAGTTCTTAAAAGAGTAAATATATTTTTAATATGGATAATACATGTAGTTTACTAAAAGAAACTAATTTAACTAATTTTTTTAATTTCTTATTTTTTTTAAACTAATTATTTACGTCACATACATCCTTATACTTAACGATTATTTAATAATTCATTAAATTAATAAATTGGTGGTCCCAACACTATAATTTTTATTTGGAAGCTTAAGTATGGAAGGTTAGAGGAATAGTTTAGATTGTAAACATATTATTTTTTGTAAACTTTTCTAGTAAGATTATGTTGTATTCAAACTTCACTATTATTGAGAGAAGAAATTCAAGTTTAACAACAATTATTTACCCAAGTTTATCAAAAGTTTGTCGTCATATTTTGTCGTGTTTGGCAATATAAGTGTCAACTTTTCATGCACCCAATTGAAAAAGATATATATATATATATATACATATATATATATATATATATACTAGTGATGTCTGGTCGCGCAATGCGCGACCCTGGCCCAATATATCTGTAGATCTTAGAAATATTTGTATCTGAAAAAAAATATATTTTGTATTTGGCCCGATATATTTTAGAAATATTTGAAGAATTTTAGAAATGTTTTATAAGTGTGATGTTTGTATTTGGTAAAAAAATAAATTATATTTGGCCCGGTACATTTTAGAAAAGTTTAAAGATTTTAGAAATATTTTATAAATGTTACTTCTTAAATATAAAGAAACTTGATCAAATATATGTCTTGAAGTAAATGCTAGACAAAATATAAAAGTATCCTAATAAGTTTAAATATTAGTAAGATAATTTATTGATGTTTTCCATTGGTTGTGCCAAATCAATACTTAGTTTTGGAAATTTATAATAGTTTTGTAGTTAGCTTCCTCCAAAGGGTATACGTTTAATTGTTAAAACTATTTCTTCCAAAAGTTTATAGGTAGTAAAATATCAAAAATATGATTTTGAAACTGGTTAATTGTTGAAACTTGTCGATCACAAATATGAGAATGAAAATAATGTAAATTTGCATAGGTTTCAAGATATAGCAAAAAAGAACTCACCTCACCATGGCAAATAAAAGAAAAAGAGTAAAAGATAGCCCATTAAAATTTCAGAATTTTTATTTTTTTATATAGGTAAAAATAATATATAAAAACACAAATAAACGTAGAAACATCATTTCTTCCCTCTCCACCTCAAATTCATGAAAGAATTCCCATAAATTAGTTAAAAGAAGCGACCTGAACTATTTATATGATGAGGAACTAAAAAAAAGTCCAAAAATCAAATCCAAAAAAGTATATTCTTGAAATTCCGAACACAAAAAAAGAAACGTACTTCATTTGCAAATAAAATAATAATAATAATAATAATAATAATAATAATAATAATAATTGGTCAACTGGGAGTATGAAACAAAATCAAAAGCAATTAAACAAAGAAAAAGCACACTTCATAATTGGCCATATACGAAAAAAAACCTGAGACTCCATAATTAAAAAAAGAAAACTACTCTAATTGAATGAAACATATAAAAAAAATTAAAAAAACTACACTTTGTAACAAAAATCCAATCAATCAATTCAATTCAAACATAACTAAAATCATACAAAAATTTTAGGCTAACTAACCAAATAAGAAATCACATCATACTACCTGACAACGGATACGGTAGCTGTAACGGATGGATGCATAAAAATAATAGTAATCACACTATTCTTGAACGGGAAAAACAAAAAATAATAAAAGCCAAACCAATGATCTGTGGAAATAAAATCATTTAAATTTTAATACCTGTAATGGCACCACCACAACGGCCCGAAGCAAGATCAATGAGAATTTTTTTTTCCCTTTGTATTTATATAGAGAGGTAAAGAGAATATTTTTTGAAATTGAAATTTTATCCGATTAAGATGTAGTTGATCATCACTAATGAAAAGATTGAACATGCTAATAGGAAAGGAGTATATTTCACCATATATTCTCAATTGATGATTGATGAGGAATTTATTTTTTTTTTAATTGTGAAGAAGGGATTGATTAAGGAGTCGATTGTCGTGGAGATGGGGATGAAGATTTGGGTTTTTTATGAACTCGTGATTTATTTTTTTTTTGACGAAAAATAAGAGGTGGAAGTGAATTTAGACTGCATTTGCTTTTTAAATTTAGGAGATGTGGTAATAAAAATTTATTTTAAAAATATGATGTGGAAATGACACATGGCAAATGATGGTGCTTTCTCTTAAGTGTGGTTTTTGTTTATATATATATATATATATATATATATATATATATATATATATATATAAAAGCAAAACCCAATTACATTTCTATTCAAAGCAAAAAGAATTTTTACCTTCTCTTTAGCGTTCCATATCGTCCTCCCCTCCAGACCCAAAAATTAAGGAAAGACACACGCACAAAAAAAAAAAGAAGAGGAAAAGAGAAAGGGAAAGAGAGAAAGGAGGGAATCACCATCAAAGGAGAAAATGAGAGAAAATGCACCAGAATCTTCCATTTGAGCGAGGAGCAAGAGAAATTAATCCCAGGAAGAAGAAAAAAAAAGGAAAAAGGAGCAGGAAGAAATTAATCAAGAAAGAGTAACCCATCGTTGGTGGTGGTGGTGGTGTTATATATACAAAATTATCTGTCATGCATGCCTGATGTATCCCCCTTTATTAAGATTATTAAATATACATTGATTTGTGAATTATAGAGTTAAGAATCTTTTGGTGTGGGCATAGCCAAATCAAGCAAAAGGCTGATGGGCACCCAGATTGGCCCACCAGCATCAAGAAGAATAGGATCGCCCCCTCCAACAACAAGTATCAAGTTGGTGTTGATTACCTTTGGGACGTTGTTCTTCTCTTTATCACATTCGTCATGGTTATCGTGGTGGTGGGGATCATCAACGACGACAACATGGTTGCATGCGTACGCCGCCCCGATTGACGTCTCCACAACAGAATCCCTCATGAGATTCAAAACCAAATTGTCATATAACGACGCCTTCGACACCTGGAATCCTTCCAAGTTCCCGTCTCCATGTTCAGGCAACTATGCGACTTGGAGAGGGGTGCTTTGCTCCGACGGCATTGTTTGGGGATTGCAATTAGAAAATATGGGCCTCACCGGTGAGATTGATGTCGATTCCCTTGTCCCTTTACATTCCCTTAGGACTATAAGTTTAACCAACAATAGTTTTCAAGGACCCATGCCGGACTGGTCTAAACTCGGTGCCCTCAAATCACTATTTTTGTCCAACAACCGTTTCTCGGGTCAGATACCTGACGATGCTTTCAAAGGAATGACTTCTTTGAAGAAAGTTTATTTAGGCAACAACAATTTTACGGGCACTATTCCCAAATCTTTGTCCACACCTAAGCTTCTGGAGTTGAGGTTGGAAAATAACCAATTCACAGGCCTAATTCCAGATTTCAGGCCAGGTCTCAAGCTATTAAATGTGTCTAACAATCAACTCGAGGGTCCCATACCTTCAGATCTAGCCAAAATGGATCCAACTTCATTTCAAGGTGCGTACGTACGTGTAAACTGATATATACCCCCATGCAATAAATATTTTTTTGACGTGACGCCTAATCTATCTATCTATATATAATTCGCCCTTAATAATTATTAATATATTGTTTTGCAAAATAAATTTTATGCATGGAAAATAAATCATTGTTATCTAGCTAGAATGTAACTAATAGAGTAGGCACACGCATGCTTTGACAGAATATAAAATTTAATTAATTACACTATACGTAAATATTGTATGATAGGTACAAATATATATTAACTAGTATCGGCTTGGCAGGGAATAAAAATGTGTGCGGACCTCCGTTGGGAACAACATGTAACAATTCTCTTCCCCCTCTACCAGACCAAGCAGCTTTACAATCTCCTCCGGACGCTAGTAATGCTAACAACGCTCCTGCAGCTGGAAAAACGATCTCTTCTCCTGCTTCATCCCACCAACGGGTTTCCAGAGATGTGATAATAGTCATATCTGGTTTGATAGCCTTGGTCATTGTCATTGTTGCAATTGCGATATATCAACGCGGCAGAAAAGATCAAACCCCAAGGCTAGGGAGAGCACAAAATTCCTCCACGGAAAAACATGGAAGCATCAGTAGTAGTAACCACTTACAAGTAGTAGGAATGGAAGCTAATACTAATAATACCAAGGCAGCTCCAATGTCGGCTGCCAACGGTAACAGTAATACTACTACTAATACTGTTGTAGCTGCCACTGGTAATCGTAAGAAAGTGAAGACTAATGAAACCAACAAGCTGTCGTTTGTACGAGATGATAGGCAACAGTTCGACTTGCAAGATCTTCTAAGAGCATCTGCCGAGGTGTTAGGGAGCGGCAACTTTGGTTCCTCATATAAGGCTGTGCTTATGGATGGTCAAGCTGTTGTGGTTAAAAGATTTAAACAAATGAACAACGTTGGCAAAGAAGATTTTCATGAACACATGAGAAGGCTTGGCAGACTCGTCCATCCTAACTTGTTGCCTCTTGTGGCTTATTACTACCGGAAAGAGGAAAAGCTCTTAGTATTTGATTACATTCAAAATGGAAGCTTGGCCAGTCATCTTCACGGTACGCATATAATAGTTTATACGCGCGTTTAATTTAATTACTTAGAACATACATATATATATTTGTTTGCTAGCATAGCTCTAGCTAGTTTATTTTATGTTTATACTCGTTTATTATTAATTCGAACGAATTCAATGACCAATCATGATCTTAATTGTTAATCAGGTAAGCATTCAGTGGACCAGCCAGCCCTTGATTGGCCAACTCGGTTGAAAATTGTCAAAGGAGTCGCAAAGGGTTTGGCTTATCTACATGCCGAGCTTCCAAGTGTAAGTTTACCTCATGGCCATTTGAAATCTTCTAATGTGGTTTTAGACGAAAACTGCCAACCCCTCTTAATGGACTATGCCCTGGTCCCTGTTGTCAACCCTCACCAAGTCCAACAATTACTTGTAGCCTATAAATCCCCAGAATATGCACAACATGGGCGAACCACTAGGAAGACTGATGTTTGGAATCTTGGCATCTTGATTTTGGAAATCCTTACCAGTAAGTTCCCAGCAAATTACATTGCTCAGGATACGGGTCCCGTCACTTCATTTTCTTCTTATGTTTCTGAACTAGCTGCCTGGATTGATCATCATGCCACCCCCGTCAAGATTGATGCTTCTAAGAGCAACAACCCAAAGGAGGACACTGTTTTTGATACGGAAATGAGGAATACAAAGAGCTCCCAAGCACAAATGATAAAACTTTTAAAGATAGGACTGGCTTGTTGTGTCGAAGATTTGGAAAAGCGGTGGGATCTGATGGATGCTATTGCAAAGATTGATGATGTCCATGAAAGGGACACTAAAGAAAGGGACCACCTGGAACCTGTTGAACTGATTTAGTTTATTTACATGTTAATTATAGTAATACATTACAAGATTGATGAATTAGTTACCACTCCACATCTATTGGTAGTTTTTCTTTATATTGAAGTAATTGTTATGGGGTCGGTAAACTCGATAAGATCACCCTATATTACGGTTTTCGAGCGATTCCAACGAGTCTATTCTAATTCCACATCAAAAGATTATTCAAACCGATCCAAAATCGATTTCCTTATCGTGCAAACTATGCTTTTATATTTTATATTTTATATTTTTTCTTTCATACACTACTTCGCATTATTAATTAATGGAAACGCACTTTTTGTCTCTATGGGGGGTCACAACTTCTTGTCACCTTTAATTTTTTACCGACAAAATTTGTCACTATTTTTTTTTATTCAATAATTTTAGTCAATTTAACGGTCACGATCAACTCTTTTCTTTGTTAAATTTTTTAATTTTTATTAATTTTTTATTGAATTGGAACCTGCAATGTATTTTCAAATAACAAAATCAGTCCCTAATTTTTTTTCAACAATTTTAGTCACTTTAACAGAATTTTTAAAAACTTAATGACCAAATTTAATTTTTCTTTAAGTCTTTATTTTTTTATTACTTAATGGATTGTGGGTCACACGAAACTTTTCTTTAATTTTTTTTAAAAAACAAATTAAAGGAATAATTAAAATATTTCCGGCTAATTTCCTAAAACCCAAATATTCGTTTGAAAATAATACAACAAAAATAGAGAAAGTATTTTAACACAACCAAAAAAAAAGGAAAAAAAAGAATTATTAAACAATCAAATTAAAAAAAAAAATCCGGAAAACCGAACAACTAATTGCATGGTTCCATGAGCAGAGTGCTTCATGCCTGCTCAAGAGCCAGAATGCACCATTAAGGCAGTAATATTTGGGCAGGTATCAAAACCGCCACATTCGTTTCATTAAGAATGTAACATAAATATCAATCAAAATATCTATAGTATATATTATACTAAGAGAGAAACCAGAGAGAGAAAACAAAAAAAAATTCTAAAGGTGTCACATAGGATAAAATTCTATGTGTCATTTTTCTAATGGTTGAGTCAAAAAATATTTACAATAATTATACTAATAGTCCTTCAAATTTTATGTAAATAAAGTTTTATTCAATGGTATTTAAAACTGTAGTTTAAAATAGGAAAATAAAAATTAATTAAATTTAATGGACGGGATTAATGAACATTAATGCACCAGAATTATTCTCTCCCCAAAAGAATACCCAAAGTTACTACTGGACTCATTTAATTAATCTTTAAAAAAAAAATCTCCCTCCCAATCATGTAAATCAATAGACTACAATTCAAAAAAAAACAAAAAAAAAACAATCATTCAACATTCATATTATCTTTAAAATCTTCTCCAAAAAACATGACCATGTATTTTTCGCCAATAAAAAAGAAAAAAAAAAGGTACAAAACTTGCCTTCAATCTATAGTATTATACTAAGAGAGAAATCAAAGAGAGAAAACAAAAAAGAATTCTAAAGGTACCACATAGGATAAAATCCTGTGTGTCATTTTTCTAATGGTTGAGTCAAAAATATTTACAACAATTATACTAATAGTCTTCCAAATTTTATGTAAATAAAGTTTTATCAAATGGTATTTAAAACGATAATTTAAAATAAAAAAATAAAAAATAATTAAATTTAATGGTCAGAATTAATGAACATTAATGCACCAGAATTATTCCCTCCCTAAAAGAATCCCCAAAGTTACTACTGGACCCATTTAATTCAATAGACTACAATTCAAAAAAAAAAAATTCATTCAACATTAATGTTATCTTTAAAATCTTCTCCTAAAAACATGACCCTGTATTTTTCACCAATAAAAAGAAAAAAATGTACAAAACTTGCTTTCAATTATTACTAAAAGGATGAGATTTAACTATAATTAAATGTTATCTTTTGAATTTCAAACCAATGCATTTATTTGTGTAATATCATATTTACCCAAATAAATATAATCTTTTCTTAATAATATCTCAAAAGTTGTTATAAACTTTATCTTTATCACTGAAATTTTGGATAATCAATTATCATCAATCCCAATTTATCTCTATTTATTTCCACTTTTGGATAGTAAAATATACTCCAAAACACCTACATTACTGATGGATTATAAATAAAAATAGTAAAATTCATTTTACACTTTTTATATTTTTTTTTGTAGATTTTTTATAATGTGCGCGGGTTTAACATCTAGTTAATAATTATAGAAACCCAACTTAAAAAATATTATTTTTAAATAATGCAAGATTATTGCATTCCATTTAAGGCTTGAGAAAGTTTTTGATGTGTTTCAATACCTTATCAATGATCGAATAAAACTGTCAAGAAACAAAAAGCAATACATTTTAATTTGGGCGAAGTACAATTTACTCCTATCTATCATAAACCGTCTGAATTTTAGTAATATTACAATATACCCCATTGACTCATAGTCAACTTACCAATACCCCCTTAACATATTAACATCATCATGAATTTTTGTAAACGGTCAAAAATACTCTTCAATTCATATTTTTTTAATTATATTATAATCTTTGTAAAAATATATATCATAAAATAAGTTAAAAGATATACTTCATATTAATCATTTTATATTAATGCACTTAGATAATAATTTTTTTAAACTAACTATGTTATGTCTTTTTGAAATAAAAACTCCATTAATTAGTTATTTTTTGAAATATAATAAACTTACATTATTAATCATAGATTAACTTCATTCGTTAACTTATGTCATAATTAAATATAAAAATTATAAATTAAGTAATTTCATTTTTTAAGAAAAAAATAAAAAAAAGTGGAAAAAATAAAGTGTATGTAAAGAATAAGTTACTTTAGTCATTTAATGTTTAACCCCTGTCTAAAGGGTATATGGCAATATTATCAAAACTTAGAGGGGTTATGATAGATGGAGCTAAAACTTAGAGGGCAAAATATAGTTCGCCCTTTAAATTTTAAATCATTAAAATACCATCTAAGCAATTATGTATTGGAAATTTTATAATCTAACAAATTTTAGAAGAAAAACAGAGGGCTTGTCCAAACAAGTTTTGTTTTATCTTTTTGTCTCATTTTACCTCTTAAAATATCTCTCAAACACAACCCAATATTATCCTAACAACCTTTTAATTTACTTTTTAAAATTTATTTTAAATATTATTTTTACACAATTTTCATCCACAATCATCGGACCACCTCCATCCCCACCGGGCCGCCCACCGCCGCCGCCGGACTGCTGCGGGCCGGCAACCGGCGACAGCGCCGATGATGGAGGTGGTCCGGTGGTGGTCTAAAAATATTATTATTTTATTTGAAATAGTACCCAAACAACTTTTAAAATTTTATCTCAAACCACATTTTCAGTCACATCTCAAACTCAAATAAAAAATTAAAATAAAACCTAAAACAAAATGTTGGCCAAACAAGCTCATAGCAACTGGCAAGTAGAAAAAATTCAAAAAGCATCATTACTCTACTCATATTTCATCATTATATGAGTGGTAGCCTGCAAACGTAAAGAAAAAAAAAATCATTTTCTAAAATATTTTCTATGAGCATGATTTCGATAACTCCGATGAAGGCGACTTGATTGTCATCATGGTGCGGGGAGGTTAGTAGTAGTTGGTTTCTTCCTAAGGAAGATTGTGTTTTTATTAATTATATAATTTTAATTAAGATTTATTTGAAATTTACAATCATGAAAACTAGTAGAAAAGATTTTGACAAAATGATAGGAATCGTTAAAATTTTGGACATTCATTTACTTTGGTTTAAAAATAAAAAAGTCAATAAGTAAAATTAACTAATTACTTGAAAACATTTATAGCACCTCACTGATATTTATAGACTATATAAATTCGTGTCAATTATTCCAAAATCTTTCTCTTATCATTTATAGGGTTTATGATAACTATCTTTCTGATTTTCTTTTTCTTTTTTAACTATCTTTCTTTTTTAATACTTCATTTTTCAAATTTTTGTGCAGTCCCAATTCTTTTAATCGTAGTCAGAGCATTTCCTCTGGTTACACTCCATTTCAGTGCAATGTCACCACTTTATCTAACATCGTTTATTTATATTTTTTCTTAATTAAAACTTTAGACACTTAAACAGGACCGACCAATTAGCCACAAAAATCAATTAGAGTGCATTAAAAAAATAATAGAAGGCCAAAAAAACAGAAGATACAACTGAAAATATGAGACAATCTCTCTCTCTCTCTCTCATGCTCTTAAGCCCACAAGCGTCAGATGGAACCGTTTAAGGGCAATTTATCCAGTATACCCGGGGGCACAGTGTACCTCCTCCTATTTTTTGCATTTCTAGTCCTTATTGTACTTTTTTATCAATCTTTCTATATTTTGTAAGTTTAGTCCCTGTCATTTTCTTCCAAAAAAAATATCTCTAATCTTTCAACGAGCATATCTCCCAATCCGTGAAGAATTTGTGAACGAATTATAAATGGAATTTATACTACCCGTCGAGATCTATCCAACAAAATCCATAGTGAATATTTTTTCGGGCTTAAAAATGACTTAATTGTGATGGGCAGAATAGAGGTGGATATCCAGTTTTACAAGATGGATAACCAACTTGTTCTAAATTGGTTATCCATTGTGTTCATGGTGATTATCCAATCAGTTTGAACTGGTTATCCAACTTCTTTGTACTAAATATCCACCCATTTCGTTTGTATGCCTATCAAACTTGTTTGTAATGGATATCCTACTTGTTTGTACTGGATATCCATCTTTTTAAACTGGATATCTAATGTGTTCATATTGATTATCCAATTTCTTTGTGGTGGTTATCCAGTATTTTTTTCCTTGCTCTTTTATGAAAATGATTGTCAAACTTTTTTGTACTGATTACCCAACGTGTTGCACTGATTATCCAAATTATTTTCTATTGATTATCCAAATTATTTGCAATGCTTATCCAATCATTTTTTCTTTCTTTCATTTTTTTTGAAGAGTGAATGTCAAAAATATGATTGGATAACAAGTACGAATGTAATGGATAATCACCCAAACCGTTGGATAATCAGTAGGAACACAACGGATAACCATTTTTCAAAAAAAAACGAAAAATACATTTCTTCATTTCTGCCCGTAAAATTTAAATGCATTTAAAGTTAAAAAAAATATTCAACATGGATCTTATCGGATAGATCTCATCGAGTACTATAAATTTCATATATAATTCGTGTTATAATTCTTTATGAATCAAAAGATACAAGGAACACAACAATATGAATGTAAAATAAGTTGGTTATCCATCTTTTTAAACTGGATATCCAATGTGTTCATATTGATTATCTAATTTATTTGTGGTGGTTATCCAGTATTTTTTTTCCTTGCTCTTTTATGAAAATGATTGTCAAACTTTTTTGTACTGATTATCCAACGTGTTGCACTGATTATCCAATTATTTTCTATTGATTATCCAAATTATTTGCAATGCTTATCCAATCATTTTTTCTTTCTTTCATTTTTTTTTTGAAGAGTGAATGTCAAAAATATAATTGGATAACAAGTACGAACAGAATGGATAATCAGTCCAAACCGGTTGGATAATCAGTAGGAACACAACGGATAACCATTTTTCAAAGAAAAATGAAAAACACATTTCTTCATTTCTGCCCGTAAAATTTAAATGCATTTAAAGTTAAAAAAAATATTCAACATGGATCTTATCGGATAGATCTCATCGAGCACTATAAATTTCATATATAATTCGTGTTATAATTCTTTATGAATCAAAAGATACAAGGAACACAACAATATGAATGTAAAATAAGTTGGTTATCCATCTTTTTAAACTGGATATCCAATGTGTTCATATTGATTATCCAATTTCTTTGTGGTGGTTATCCAGTATTTTTTTTCCTTGCTCTTTTATGAAAATGATTGTCAAACTTTTTTGTACTGATTATCCAACGTGTTGCACTGATTATCCAATTATTTTCTATTGATTATCCAAATTGTTTGCAATGCTTATCCAATCATTTTTTCTTTCTTTCTTTCTTGTTTTTCTTTTGAAGAGTGAATGTCAAAAATATGATTGGATAACAAGTA
Organism: Oldenlandia corymbosa var. corymbosa; assembly: GCA_949775105.1. Taxonomy (NCBI): domain Eukaryota; kingdom Viridiplantae; phylum Streptophyta; class Magnoliopsida; order Gentianales; family Rubiaceae; genus Oldenlandia; species Oldenlandia corymbosa. The sequence continues at coordinate 27,824,074 of OX459124.1, forward strand.
CAAACAGAATGGATAATCAGTCCAAATCGGTTGGATAATCAGTAGGAACACAACGGATAACCATTTTTCAAAGAAAAACAAAAAACATATTTCTTCATTTCTGGTTATCCATTTTGTTTGTACTGGTTATCCATTTGGTTTGTATTGGATATCCATCCATTTGGTTTGTATGCCTATCCAACTCGTGCGTACTGGTTATCCAACGGATTTACATGATTATCCAAATTGTTTGAACTGGTTATCCACTGTGTTCATTGTGATTATCCAACTTGTTTGTACTGGATATCCAACTTAATTCTGCCCAAAGAAATTTGATCATTTTTAAGTTGGAAAAAAATATTGGATATGGATTTTGTTGAATAGATCTCAACAAGTACTATAATTTTCATGCATAACACGTTTTCTAATTCTTTACGGATTATGAGATATGGTCATTTAAAGATTAGAGATATTTTTTAAATGAGAGAGAAAAAAAATCACAAGGACTAAACTTGAAAATCATAAAAAGATTGATGAAAAATACAATAAGGACTCCTCGTGCAAAAAATAGGAGGGGGGCACGGTGCCCCCGGGTATACTGAATACAGACTCCCGTTTAAGTATGCTTTAATGCGCAAAGTTTTATAAACCCACTTTAACGATGTACCCATATAAAAATCTGACAACTCTAACCCATTGTCATGGATGCTTTTAAGAAAAGTGTTACCCTTAATTGTATGGCCAGTCTTTTGGAGGCACAAAAATTTGTTTCCCTTTTAAACACGAATAAGAAATAAGAAATTAACACCTTCCGTACAACATTTTTATATACTTTTTAAAACTTATTTTTACCGGTTATTTTTTTTTTTCAATAATCGTACTGAACCACCTCCCACCACTGTCGGACTGTCACTCACTACTGCTGGAAAGTGGTGGGAACTGAGGAAG